>OZ010599.1:4391587-4469087 GCA_963932145.1 Acanthosepion lycidas | reverse complement strand
TACTAGGTTTGAGGAACCATTCTTGATATTTTGCATAAAAAAAATCAGGAAGAAAAAAGTGAATGTCATTGGTCAGGAATTAAGACAAACATTACTAATAGAATTAAGATATTTATTATTATTTACTATAAATAGATATAGGTACATTATCATATATACATATGCGCAAACATATACATACATAGAGACACTTCTACACACTCACACATACAGATTACATATATCATAATCAGAAATGCTGACAAATCCAACAATTTTGTCTTTCTAAATAGGAATGATTACAATTGAAAACTTTAAGAAACTTTTCTTGATCACACTAAATTAAAAGAAAAAAAAACACATTTTGAAAAGACAAGTCAGCTAACATATTTATGCTAATAAAAGTGCCTTCAATCAATTTTCCCATTGCTGTGATTTTTCTATAAATTACTTTCCTGGTAATTGTTCTGATGAACTTTCTGTTTTGGTACCTAGATTTCATGAATTTAAGCACAGTACTAGATTGGCAACAAAGTCTCATCCTTTTACAGTTGAAATAGCAAGATGGAAACCAAAAGTTCTATGCTACATTTCTTTTCTCACACGTCTCACTTGTAGGACTCTCTTCCAGCATTTTGCTTTCCAGTCAACTTTGATCTTTAAAAGTTTAAATGCAATGTCAATTGTTATCTAATGTCTTCTTAATTACTGTTTTTTTTTTATTGTTCTCTCTCATTGATAGTGTTGTTTTTCCCTCATATTCTCTCACACTCAGTAACCCCTTGCATCTTAGTGGCTTTATTTCCTTGCTTGGGGGCAAATGATTTAAAAAAAAAAGTTTACCAATCTGGAGTTGGTTATGGTAATGTGAAAATTCATGAACCTGGTTCCACTTTACACCCAATTATATCACAAGTGCCCACCCCTATCAACAAATTATATCACAAGTGCCCGCCCCTATCAACAAATTATATCACAAGTGCCCACCCCTATCAACAAATTATTATAACATTGAATCAATTAGATGCACTTCATTTACAAAAAAAATACTATTCCACAGACAAATTCATATTCAAAGTTCTATTATGCCAAACAAACAAGTTCTAGTTTCACTTGATGTTCAAAAATTATTTACCAGTTTTTCTGTTAATGATGACATCAATATTATTATACAAAATATTTATAACCATTCTTCTCGCTTCCATTTTAAAATCAAACCAAATTTTTGCAAGTATGTGCCACATAAGTCCCCATCTTTGATAACCTAAGAAATATATACACAAAAATTGATGGAATCACTATGGGAACTCACTGAGGACCTTCTTTCTTAAATTAATGTATGGCCCAACTTGAAAATAAAATCTCCAAGGCAACAGACCAGCCCTCTATATCTGTCGAGTACATTGACAACATTAGTCTTTGCAAAAGATCTTGATCAGACGAAATAACTAAAACCAACCCTTGAAAGCAATTCTGTACTTAGTTTTATATACAAACTCAGTGTCAATAAAAAAATTCCTTCTTTTATGTCCTTATTGATTTTAATGATCAGAACTTTATTACTTGAACATACAAGAAGCCGCCTGTATTAACTTCCTGTCTCCTCAACAATCAAAGTGAATGCCTTTATCAATAACAGTTGCAAAACACTTATCAACAGTGCAAAATTAATCACCACTACAACAATTTTCTACAAAGAATTATCCAATATTAAACGAAAACTTAATAACAATTGCTTTCCTAATCACTTTTGTCAATGAATAAATAATTAGAATTCTTTTTACAGTCAATTAATCACAGTAGCATACATACGAAATCTAACTGAAACCATAATAAAAATATTTAATTATTTTACTGCAGACAATAAAAAATACAATCCATAACACCAGGAGAATTTAAAAAAAAAATGATCTAAGATTCATCATAAACTACAAATGTTTTTAAATTTTCAACTTTGTGATTATGAACAACACTTCCACAAAAACTACTTTGCAAATGACTATTGCTGTATTCCAATTCTCTTGTTTTTAACAGAATGCATCTCTGCTGATTAAAGACATCAATATATACTGGACCACAACATTTCTCTCAAGAAGATTGAGCTGTCATTTCTCTAAGTGCCAAACATAAACACAACACAACTCTCTGGCACCCCTTCTGTCTGATTTTGGGAGACAATACAACAGTACTTTGCCATTCCAACTGTAAAAATTGCTTACAAATTTTGAAGGCACTTTACACTAAAGGAAAGCAACGAACAATCCATAAAATTGGTTTCAATCAAAGCAATCATGTCTTAAGAACCCTTTTAAACTGTAAAGTATTTTTTGCCATTTGATGTTAAATTTATTCTATTTGTTCATTTCAAACTTTGGACTGCTGACAACACAAACACTGTACTGGCTATTTCTTACCTTGAAAATGACTAATGATGATCAAAAATATACTTGACATCAAGTGACTTACTTAACATGAGAAATAAGAAAGTTGGTTCACTATGTCGTGCTAGACAATTCTTTTCTTGACAGAATCTATCTTACATATTTATATATTCTTGATCAAATACAAAGAAGAATTGGCAATGTTATTGGTCCTGACCTAGCATCTTGGCATCAGTCTAGTGGGGATCTACAGGACAGATACGCACACACACATATATATCATCATCATCATTCACTTGACTTTTGTAATCGCACGCCAGATTCAAATGCAGAAGCTACACTAACTCTTTTTCACAACAGTCTGTCAATGGCAGCCATCAGCAATTCTGGTATAGTCATACCTGTTTATTGTTTGACATTGTCCAACCAGTTTTGGGGTTGGCATCCTCTCCTACGTCTACCTTCAACAGTTCCTTGCATGATGGCCTTGCACCAGCTGTCGTGCCTTGTAAGATTATATATATATATATAATTATTTATTTTTAAAGAAAAAAAAAAAAAATTTATAACATAAATATGTTATAAAATCACTTTTTTTTTTTCACGATTTAGCAGTCTTTTATTATTATTATTTTTATCCAGTGTTCCATTCGATACAGCTCAGAAATACACACACACACAAGTATAACAGCAAAATTGTCCAAATCATGATATAGCATAATTATCCATCCTGCAAAATGTTTAATATCTAAAAAAAAAACCCACTAAACTAATTGAGTTTCTTTGTTTCAGGTTTTCAGATAAGACATTTAGCCATCTTGACACCATTTGCCGTAAGAATCACTGAAAAACCCTTTGAGTTATTCAGCTGGAAAGAGAACAGGTTAAAATCATTTTGTGTCAGACCCATTGTCTTCTCAGCTGAGCAATGTTTAGAGGAAAAATATCACTCAGCCTTTCAGTAATGGTACTAACATTCATACTCTGGTTTCCATCTTCAAAGTTCATTCAAGAACTATCAAGAGAATGGTGAATAAGTTTAAAAAAGAAGGAACAGTAGAGAGGAAAACTGGATCAGGAGGTCACAAAAGGAAGAGAGTTCATCAATTGGAAAAGCTCCAACACATAAGACATTTGGCACATGAGAAAGTTGTGAAAAATAACTTGAAAATGAAATCATACGTGAAACCTAGGAGGCCCCTTGTTACGCCAGGAAAGAAAGTTAGCAGATTAGAGAGGGTGAAGATCATCTTGAATAAGTTGGAAAATGAACCTGGAATAATATATATATATATATATATATATATATATATATATATATATATATTTGAACTTTATTCTAATCCTTCATTAACTATGTATTAAGTAATGATGAACATATCATTTTCGTTTATGATCAATTTCATCATGATTCTTCTGTTAAGCTTGAAGCGTAATTATACATTCTTATTGCTCAAAGTAGTGTCCAGTAGTGTTATACAAACCTTGGAGAATTCCAGTAAGATATCTTTAATCATTTCTAAGATACAACAGTTCAAAGCTTAATCTAACAATTTTTGGGACAATTTTGCTGTTACACCAGGTATATATATATTTTAAATTTTGTGTATTTAGATAGCAAATTCTCTTTTAAGCATGTCTGATTGAATAAATTACAGATGTTATGTCTGCTAATTTTTAACAAAATCCGTTCATACTCATGAATAACAATAATATCAATACATGGAAGGTTATTTGTGAGTATGAACGGATTTTGTTAAAAATTAGCAGACATAATGTTTGCAATTTATTCATCAGACATGCCTAAAAGAGAATATATATATATATATATATATATACATATATATATAGAGAGAGAGAGAGGCAGAGAGAGTCACAAAGATGGTTATAGATGCATAGCAAGCTAGCTAGATATAGGTAGAAATCATTTTCATTATTAAATTTAATGGTATGCAAATTTATAGGATATGCAAATCCAAACGTCACTGGAGGCAATGTATGACAATTAAATATTAATATACAATATTTCTATCTGAATTTATGATATAAAGATTTCTTCAAAAAAGATCAGTGTATAATTTGATTTTATTTCTTTCTGATGTGCAGGTGGTGTAATCATTTTTGACGTAGAAAGCCGAATCTATCTATTAATCAAAATTCTGTTTTCTTCCCTTGGCACTTATGTCCATGGAAAAGGTATGAATCTATTTTCCTTTAGCTATGAGTTAAATCAAGGGGTTTACTGATTTCTTTTGCCTTGGTAGGTCAGCCAGTCTGGGAGGAGGAGGAAAACTTAATTCAAAACCAACTTCTGTGTATGTATATCATTGGGAAGAGACTGATTGTTTATTATAGCCAACCAGTTGCTTTCATATAGAACCCTCAAATATAGCATGCAGTTTTATTGGAAGCATGGAAAGGTTTTTTAAACAAAGAAATCTCACATGTGAATGTGACTGATGTGTAAATATCTTTTATATAAACACTTATTATTTGTAATAGTTTGTGTAAGACTGTAATTTATCTTATTAATGTCCAGGCAAGAAAAATATTTGTGTACTTTGAAAATGGATGTCAGATGTTTGAAAAATTAATTTCACAAAACAATTATATTCTTTCATTGGAAACCTACCAGGAACAAATGAAATTTGTTTTAAGTTGTCTAATTGATTTACAAACTTATTGGAAACACAATCCTTAATGAATTTTTCATCAACAACAGAGGATTTGAGCATAATGGCCTTTGTTCAATTTTTCCCTAAAGAATATTTCCTACATTTCCTCATAATAATGTGTAATTCTATTCAGCAAGTCAAAAATATCTTTTACAGTAACACTTTGCATTTACAACCATTTGGTTGAGATTATAATTCCTACTTTATTAAATGTCAAGGAAAGAAATTATTTGTGTGTTTTGAAAAAAGAATTTCATGAAATAATTATATTTTTCATTGGAAACCTACCAGGAACAAATGAAAACAATTTTATTTTTCTTTAAGACTTCTAATTGCTTTACAAACTTATTGTGAACACTATCGTAAATTGTAAACAGAATGTGTAACAAATTTTTCCTTGACAACCGAGGGTTTGACCGTAATGGCTTTGTTCAATTACTTATCCTGCCAGATTCTAAGTTGTCTCCCAGAGATTATAACTCAGGATTGTGCAGTATAGTTACGGTATAAACCACAGATTAGCTCAGTGGGTAGCTGAAAAATCGCAAATGCACCTGAGATGGTATCTGGAAACAGGGATTATTTAGCTGTCCTAGCAGACGTGCAAATGTTTAAACAAGTAGCCAACCATTATACATGTGTGTACACGTATGTATAAAATTACACATGTCTGTGTGTCTGTGGAGGAGCAGTATGGCTGAACAGTTTCATCATGGAAAACAGAATTAGCAAATCAAATTCCACTTTCAACCAAAACTGCTTATGTTCACTTCATGCTGATATCCTTGAGAAAGGCCTGAATTCCTTTCTCCCTGATTTCTGTCATGTCACAATGGAAAAGAGAATGAGTGAATGAATCCTTGGACAAACTACTCTCTTATAACTATTTTATCTTCCCAGACAGGAAAAGTACTTTTACACTTGTAGTCACCCTTCACAAAAGGCCAAAGAGATTTTATATAATTTGTTCTTTTAAATCCCGCAAAACAAATTTAAGTAAAAAACAATTCACAGATAAAACCTTTATACTGACAAAGTCATATCCTATAAAGACAAGACACTAGAATGAATAATTATTGGAATTATAAACTATTGCATAAACCACTGCCTTGTAGAATCCACTACCAAGAGGTAGCTTCTATCATTACAATCTTAATCTGTTCAAGTCTAGGGTTAACTATTATCTTCCCCACAAGTTGTGCCTCATACTATGTAACCCTCTACTTCTCCCACAACCCCAGGCCTTGTATATGGTGAATACCACTGTAAAAAAAAAAATAAATAAATAAATAAATGCCATATTCATATTTTGCAAAGATACAAATGTCCAGTGATAAGTAAGGTCTCCAATCCTATAAAACAAGCTTAGACCTGATAATGAAACTGGTATCAAAATTAAGTAAATTTATTTCTCTTCAAAATGGCATTTATTTTTCAAAAGTCACCCTTTAATATTACTCAACTTTCCCAGAGTTTCTATCCACTTTTTCATTTTGTCCATGAGAAAAGATTCTGGATTTACTTATGATCCAATTAAGCACAGCAAACTTCAACAATGGATCAAAAATGTTTACCTTTCAAAACGTTCTTCAATTTGGAAAATAACCTGAAGTCTGAGAGTACTAAATCACTTTCATGTGGAGAGTATGCAACAACTGTGTATTTATAGCTTCTATTTATACAGTTTGAACTTGCATTGCCAGAAGGCAGAAAAAGATCTTTTTCTTTCTTCAGATTTTATTCAACAAATGTATTGTTTGTGTACTCTTCCAGTTGCACGGTACCTTTCTGCTGTAGGCACTCGTTGGGAGCCTCATCATTATCATTTCTACTAGCTGTATAACCCGTCTTCAACCAGGTTACTGGGAATTTTTGCTGTTCATTTGGAGCAGTTTAAGTTTAAAGTCATCCCACCTGAAAAACCAATATTAGTAACAACATTTGGGTGCTGCTGAGGCACATCCCGAAATGGGGGGGGGTTAATAATTTGAAGGGGGGGCCTGAAAAGGGCTGTCTTTGCATTCCCAATCTTGTTTCAGCCTCATGCGCAACAGCAGTTGAAGAAATGTTTCTCTTAAGCCGTTGAGTCCTTTGATCATCATTTTCAGCCACCACACACAGAAGCTTTCAGATGAAAACTGTGGAAACACAGAAAAAAAAATCTGATCAAACACATACACAAACACATTTTGAGAATTATAGATATAGATACAGAACTCAGATGAAGTACTCATGGCTAATAAATGCCATTACTTAATATACTTCAAGGATCAGTTTGAAGATATCAAGCCAATATTGTCCCTGAGACATGGGAAACTATTACTACAAATTGACCTTCCTGGTGTAGGACCATCCAAGAGGGGACTCACTCCCCTCTTGGATGGTCCTACACCAGGAAGTCCAACCATCAACATGAAGAGGATCTGTGATGTGCTGTCAGGAGGGGCAGACTTGCTCAGCCATGTTCACCACTTACACACATCTGTGACTCCTGCTCACGACTTTTCAGGAGTAGGCTGAACCTTCACAGCCACCATGACCACCACCCACCAAAGGGGAGAAAAGGAAATAATGAAAGGGGATGATTATCCCGATGTTTGCAAGTGAACGGGTGCTGACAATTACTTAATGCAATCATACAGGAAACTGACTCAAATCACATTGGAAAAGGAGTTTATGCACTGCCATATACATCGCCATTTCTATGGCAAATGATCAGATAAGCACCATTCTTTAGTTTGGACATTTACAGCTAGTACTTGCCTTGTTATATTCAAGGAGTTTGATCAACCCTCATTTCCTCTGCATTCCAATTTTAAGGAGAAAATTCTGAGTAGACTGACCCCTACCACCACCAGGAAATGCTACTTTGTGGAGCAGGCTCCCACATGGATGCTTTCCTGAACAATACAAACTTAACCTCTTCAAGCCAAGGGTGAATCATTATCTAGCCTCCTTATCTGCATAATACCCACTTCTAACTGACTCTCCTTACATTCATATCCCACAATAAGCCTGTTGGATAAATTAAAAAAAAAAAAAAAGAAATTGAACATGTTTCTATCTCCATGTTGTCAACAAGAACAAATTCCCACATGTTCCACAGGTTTTGAATTTAATTTACCCATTGCTTACCAACAGAAATGTCATATATCTGCTCCAAAATTGCTGACCACATATTGTCAACTGGAAAATGGATGTTACTTACATCAATATATTAAAATCTTTTATTGATTACAGCAAGCAACAAAATGTTTTGTCTGTCTTTGCCTTAATAATTTATTCTCTGCTAAATTTTGGCATATTGCACTTGAATTTGGTGAGAAATTTATGCAAAATTTTCCTTCATTGTTTTTAGGCAAAACTTTACTGCTCACATTTTCAAGGAACTCTCCAGTGACAGAAGGTAAATTACCTGATCAAGAAACTCTTGTTAAGAAATAAATGTGATTTATATGCAAATTGAAAATGATTATGTGCAAAAAATAATTTTTCAGTTCTCTTTTTAATTTCCTGAAAGATATTTTTTCAAGATGTCATCTCAAAACCAGAGTCATGTTCTTAAATATCCCCAGCAGATTAAAACTTTGATATGTATATCATGCATGGTGCTAAACTTGTTCAGAAATATCTGAACTATCATCTCTATACAACTGCATTCTCAGATCAATTGTTAAAAATGGTTCAAGTGAATGGTGCCAAGAGGGGACCATCCTTCTTTGAACCTGATGGACTGGCATCACAGAATCACAAAGAATTGTACCAAATAAGAACAACCACATCACTTGAGAACTTCCAACACTATCAACAGATAAAATGGATATCATATGTAACTTGAAGAGAAAATAATGATATAATCAAGATGCTGACATTCCACATTACTTCAAACAAAAGGTTAGGAAGGAAACCCCCATCAATATTGTAAAGAGCAATAACAGTTACTGGACTTGAGAAACCTATTTTCCTGAAAAATTGTTTTAATAGAAAGTTTTTTAAATTTCAACTGAAACTAGCAATGGCTGCACAGTCAAAGAATACCAAATGTTTCCTTACAAGGAAACGGCTAATATTACCATGTTTTTTATTTATTTATGAGAACCAGTTTTTTCTTTTTAATGAAAATATTTTTATAGTCTTAATTCTTTTGTCTCTTATCAGAGTTGACAGGTCTGGTTTTAGGAATTCTATTGAGACCTTAATATGCATGGCACCAAACTTGTTCAGAAATATCTAAACTGTCAGTTTTATACAAGATTGATAATTAAAAATGGTTTTGAGTGGGTGAAACCTGTGGAACTTGGCAAAGACCATCTTTCTTTGAACATTGTGCTACAGAATCAAAAACAAAGAACTGTAACAGAAAACAAACACCATCACTTGAAGAATTCCAACAGCAGCAACAACTAAAATGGATAGCATGTATAACTCAAAAAGAAAATAATGATATAATCAAGATGTTGAAATTCCACACCGCTTCAAAGAAAAGGTTAGGAAGGAATATGAATACTGGAAAGAGCAATAACAGTTACCAGATTTGAGAAACCTATTTTCTGATTTTTTAGAAAGACATCAATTTTATACAGATTTATATTCTGACCTTATTCTTCAAAATTAATTCCTTAAATTATTCATCTCAGAAAAAGTTCATTTTCTAGATTTTTTTCTTCTCATTTTATCTTTAATTTTTTTTCTTAAATTCAATGCAGATAATAAATGTGGATTTATCTCGGTCGAATTTTGTTGGGAAGGGACAACTCAAAACTGCCAACTGAGTGCCGGGACAATTTAGCACCAGAAAAACATAACTATTTTTTATAACCAAATAAAAGTAATTTATTAAGAATTAAAAATAGTATTTTTTTTTTTCAAATAAGGCGTTTGAAAAGGCATTATTTAAAATATAAACCAGTTTTTGTTTTTAATTATTTTTAATAATGTAAGTCATAAAGAAATTTATTTTTTAATAAAATAAATTGACATATAAAAAATAATTCAATAAAACACACTTGTTTTTAATTATTTTTTAATAAAGTAAATTGAAAAATGCGAAACAAAATGAAGCAGTTTTTTTAAATAAATCAAAATTTATATTTTTTTATGTCAATTTACTTTATTAGAAAATAAATTTCTTTGCAATGAAAGTTAGCATAAAACAAAATAAATAAAATCAGTAGCTTAATCCCAAATTACTAATGAGATATTCCGTTATTATGGTTATGTTTAATGAAATGTTGTTATAACAATGGTATATCTTATTATCAAGAAGGTGAGATGAGGGTGTATGACCAATGGATATATAAAGGCACATTGTATCTTATAGAACAAAATTATGTCTTCTAATTTATCTTTGAATAGTTGACTTCTTAAAATATCTCTTTCAAGACTTCATTTTGGGGGAAATGCAGGTACCTTTACATTCAATGCAGATTAATGTGTGTGTGTGTGTGGTAATGTGGGGACAAATTCTTATTGATGACTGATTACTGACGTAAATAATAAGTCACTTATTGTTACAAATGGGAAGGAATACTGAAGTATAAAGTGAAAAAAAAAAAAAACAGAATTCCTACCCCCAGCTTCATTTGAAAAATAAAATTAATTCACGATGACTACATGGAAAAAGTCTCAAGGCTGGGGAAATTGGCAATGATCAAAAATGAACAATTAAACAGATAAAGAAGATAAGAACAAAAAATGAGTTTGAAAATTAAACAAGATTTAAAAAAATGTGTCAGTCTTTATAACAAAGATACTTAGGCTACCAAAAAAAAAAAAAAAAAAAAAAAAAAAAAATGGACCTACTAAGATAACAGTCCGAATAATGTAAATAATGCAAGTAATCATAATACCCCATCTCAAAGATATAGACTAATAAGATTTACTTTAAAAATATATAAGGAGGGGGATTAATAATTTTGTTAACTAATATAGTAAATGAATTTTGATCTGAAATGTTTACTGTATAAAATTTGATCTACGTGATCAAATAGAAAATGTTATATTAAGTGCATTAACAAAAAACAGACTATGTTGATATATAAGTATTTGTTGTGTAAAATAATTTTTCTTTTTCATCAAAGGAATAAATTTAATCTTTATCATTTAAAATAAACTGCAGGAATATAAAACAAAATAGTCACTTTGGATTAAATTAAAACTTTCACCACCACAGTTAAAGCTTGCTATATCATGTAGCAATTGCCACATGACCTTTGTTTAAAGTTTTCATCTTACAACTACCAATGCTTTTATTTCTACTCACATGTTACTTTCATTAATTAATAGTAAATGTCATACTTTGTTTGAAGTCCTGAGATGAAATGTTTTTATTATTTCAACAAAAAACAATGAATATTATAATTGTTTAAAAAAAATGTTTTCTGAAAATATGTCCTTTAATAAAAACCTGAGGTAAATTACATAATCCTGCTTGTTTCAGGACCTAAAGAACTTTACTATAAAAGTGATTGTTTATAACTTTTGACAATTTGAACAAATAAGTAAAGGCAGGTTGGAGAATTTAACATGCACAGGGCACATTAAAGGCAGGAGAAGCCAAGGAAAACAGCAATTAACCTAATTGTGCAAATATATGGAGAGAGCAGTATCATAAAGAAGGGGTTCTATACAAGAAAGTATTGTTAAGAGTGACAAAAGACAGGAAGGCATGGTGAACTATGATTGCCAACATTTTGAAAAGTCATTACATCTTTGCACAAATGTATGGAGGAACAAATAAAAGAAAGAGAAAAGAGGGTCAACAAAAGACAGAAAACTGTGGAGAACCATAGCTGACAATATCAAGGACATGGCATATAGAAAGAGAGAATGTACTTGACAAGATTGAGTAAATGGATTGAGAAACAAATGCCCCAAAGACAGAGTGAGGTGAGAAAGGACTAAATATTGCTGTAAGCAAGAACAAAAAAAAAAAAAAAAAAAAAAAAAACAATAAAAAAAAAAGAAAATTTCCCATGTCTTGAAGGGAGATCGCACGTAGAGAAGATTTTCTTTGTTACTGCTTAGAATCATTTAAAACAAAGAAAAAGTTTTGTTTGCTATAGATTTCTATTTTTTTTGCTTTATGCTATTGGAAGAAGAAGAAATTGTCTTTTTCAATATGGACAGGACATTTGAAAAGTCATAGAATGGATCATCGAAAATGGTTGTAAAGATCAAAGACATGTAGAGGAAAAAAATGTGAGAATATGACTATCATTATTCAGTGTCAACAGTGGAGACCTATTTTTTTTTTAGCAGTCATTATTATAGGGAATTTCCACACATCAAATCTAGATATGTAATTACTGTGAATATACTGCTCTTGTTGCAGTAGATCAACAGACTGGTGGTTAATGTATTAAAAGGTCTATGCCATATAAATATTATTTTTTTCAGCTTGCCATGTTTTTTTTGTAAAGTATGTACAGTTCTTGAAGGATTTTTTTTTTTTTTTTTTTTTTTTTTTTTTACAAATTAAGACCGTTTATAAAATTTGCTTTGCAAAAATTCTGTATCTTTTTATCATTTGTCTCCTTTCTTTTTCTGATGTTTCACACGTTTTTATCGCAAATGCGTGGTAATTATTCTTGGGGATTAAGTAACAGCACAACTCAAATCACCAGCATTTTCAAATTCATCCCATCTCACTTCTAATGCTTTTTGATATTGTTTCAAATATGCTAACAATTCCAGGACAGAACTTTCTTATTATTCTTATTAAGAGATGTCTTATATATAAATTTGATATCATGGGTTTATTGAATAAATATATTAATACTTTAAATCACTTGAATGATTACATCTAGAGAGAGACACACAACAAATTCTAATAGCAGAAAAGGCAGATTTTTTTTATAACGCAACAATCTCCTCTGAAACTAATGAAGCTTAAGCAACTTTTTTTTTAATGAGTGAATTTTTCAACAAAATTGAGGATTTTCTTTTTTTAAAGTGCTTGTTAAAATAAAGTCATTTTAGGGACAGAATTATAAGCCATTTCATATGACCTCAAAATTACTGTGTAATTGATCAAATTTGTAAATTTTCTTAGGAGGCTTGCAGCACCCAAAGCTCCAGCTGCATTGGCTTTTTGGGTTCACCAGAATCTATTCATAGCCTACATTTTGGCAGTTAGATCATCAAATCTATTATTGCAAATTGTGAAGGATCCACCATATCTGTGCAAGTTTCAAAGCCCCAAAATGTGGGCTTGTCTCTGTAAAGTAATTCAGCTAGTTATTCCAAAGTATTTCAAATTCAGTGCCATTATTTCCTGCTTAAAAAAAACAAAAAAAAAAACAAGACATTTATGAAAATCAAGATTCATTTTTACATGATTTTTAAATTGAGCATATTTATTCCTTAACAGGTTTTGTTTTTTCAAAGTTTTTACAATCATGAGTTTCATAACTTATTATGGCCATACAGGGACCCCATGTACTGCAGCTGTTATAGTAGTGGGTGTGTCTCGGGTAAAAAAAAGTTTTGCATTCTGAGTTGTCCATGTAGATCTGTTTCCCTACCAAGGCTAAATAGCCCAATTCAGCTTATTCAGAAGGGTTTGAATTCAGAATTTTTCTTTAACTAAACTGGCTGCCATCCAAAGCAAGAGAGTCAAATTTACTCTTTTCCTACACACAAAGTCGCTCATGGCCCACTGGCGGCCTACAGACGGCAATGCCAGTGGTCCTCTGGTAGCAGCCACCGGCAGGCCACCAGTGGGCTTCTAGTGGTCTGCCAGTGACGATATTCAGTTAACCCCCCTACGAGGGTGTCATGTGGCACAAGATTGTTTTTAACATGGGCATTCCGAGCCTGTGGGCTCGGCCAAAAATATGCCCATTGAACCCGTATAAACGGGTTCAGGTCCGGTCTACCTCCCCGAAGGAGTCTCCGCCCTTCGGGTTCCTTCCGTCCGTAGGATGAGAGAACCGAACAGTCGGTAGTGAACTACGGACTGCCAGTGACAGATTGGTGGCTTGTGTGTAGGGGCTATTTAAATTAATCCAGATCTGGAGGAAAATGGATCCATGTCTAATCGTTCATTCATAATTTGACCTTTGGCATATCAACACACCAGGGACCATTAAATTACGGACACATCATGTTTTAGACTTATCGCAGCCGCTCATTTCTTATTGGAGCGCATAGGCCATTTTATATCGCCCTCCCCTCCAGGGGTTCTCTAGTCTTACAGAGTATAAGTTTCGATTTTTCAATTTATTCTCTAAACAAACATTGAATTAAAAAGGGGAAAATGAAAAGGAAACAAGCAAAATTCAAAAAGAAGGAAAAAAAAACGTCAATTCTGGGAATTCTGGAAATAGTTAAAAAAAAAAATCAGGAATGAGTTGTCGAAGACAAAAATTAAAGCTATGAGCTTAAAAAAAATAAGAGAAGTCAAAATGAAACAGAAAAAGAATACTTTTTAAATTCGAGAAATTTACGAAATTACAAACTGTGACTTCGCCATGTTTTAGTTAGTGAAATGTTGGCGCCATATTTTCCTGCAAATTAACGAATTTCAAGCTGTTCTTGAAACGTTTCAGAAAAAAAAAGTGAAAAAAAAAAACAAAACAATTCTTTTGTTTGAATTACAAGAGAAAGTCTTTTAAAAACTAAAATCTACTTTCAGTTATTTAAAGAAAGGAAATCGTCTCTAGCGTGATGCTATATTTATTAATGCGAGAAAAATGTGTGAGACTCGAAGCTAAAAAAAAATATAACTTTTCTTTTACTTATCTGATGTGTGAAGAGGGTTGCATGATAATAGAAGAGAAATATTTGGGCTTTTTTTACTTGTATTATTGACAAAGTAACCGAACGACAACACTCGAGAAAAAAAAATCACTCCCCTCCACGTAAGCAGAGTTTGGCTTTTAAAATCGGCTTCTTAACAATAAAGATTATCATTTATTTTAGTCGTCACGCAAATTTGAAAACTGATCGTTGCTTTCAAAGTTCACAATGTCGCCCCCTCTTTTATTATTCTAACAACCGAAAAAGAAGAAAGCGGGGACGTTTTTAAACTCACTCACTCACCCGAAAAAAACTACTACATCCGAAATAAAACGAAATAGGAGTTCGAATATCTCAACCATATTTTTCTGAAAACAAAAACGAAATATAATAAATTCAAAGTTCAAACACGAAGTTTCGGAATTTGAGCAAAAATATAATTCAAATGAAAAAGAAATTGTTCAAATCATGTCTCACGTGACGTGAGTAAATTGTAAAAAAAAAAAAAAAGAAAAACCTCTCTCACACGTCCACCACTCGAATGACGGAATATGACGCTAGAGGCCGAGTCTGAAGTCGGAGTCCAGCGCATACATGAGAGATAAAATCAGTTGGTACACAAGTCGTTTGAAACGTCAAACTAAATACAGTGTAACCCAGATATAAGAGAGTTGTCGGGACCGGAGAAGAAGTCTCTTATATCCGGGTTTGGTCTAATTTATACATTAACTGAGGCTCTAATTTGGGACCAGATAAAATCTCTCTTATATCCGGGTTACACTGTAATGTCGTTTTCTCACATGTGAGAAAACGACATTATTTTTGCACCAACCTAATAGCATTATAGATGAATGCATTGTGAGGTGTGTGTGTGTGTGTGTACAAGATGATTACCTCAGAATTTAAATAATTAAAAAATAAATAAACCAAAAGCAGCCATAATATTTATTTTGTTTGAAAACCAGAACTTACGCAAAGCTGAAATATTACTTCTAAAATCCACAATATTTACGAGTGCAGTTTTGTATATTTGATAGAGTAGGATTATCCAAAGTTTTATTTTTTTTTATCTTATTGTCCTCTCCGAGTCAACTTATTGAGAATAAGAGCATTTTTGCTGCAACTCTATGGCCTGTGGCGGAACAGTTGTTGGTTGACTACGACAACTGAGTAATGAGTTTTTAAGCGTCACTGGTGGGTGGATATTTACCCGCGTGCCCGCTCAAATGGAATGTAGCACAAGGCCAGGTTTAAAGTGAGCCTCCAAACATACAGACTAAGACAAAAAAAAAAAAAATGATCTGTGCCAGTCTCCATCAGGGAATTTCGAAGTGAACCTTTTATTTAATCTACGGGAGTAAAAAAAAAATTGTTCTCGCCCAGCTGACTATGACTATAGAGTCGGTGGAAGCGAACAATATCAAATCAAAGGAGCAAATGACAAAATTAAATACACCGCTCAAGGGCCCCGCAGTCTTTCAAACATACTTCAAATTTTTCATTTAATAAAAATAAATAAGTAACTCCATGAGATCCCTAAAAAAAAGCATAGCATGATGAAAAAGACGCCAAACTTGACGAAAACAAAATTTTATCGTCTAAATGTTCGTGTTATTAAGAGGAAAGATCAAAGTATAGGGTATTTTTTTTTTACATTTTTAATCGTTCTTAGCACGTCCGAAATTTTCGTTAGAAATCTTGTTTTTTTTTTGTTTTTTTTTGAGTCATCAAAATTGGCAGATAATCAATTATGGCAACCCTTTTTTCCATTTTATTAAAAAAAATAATAATTAAAATCTAAATTTGAAATTCTTTAAAAAATCAATTATCATTTTTTCAAAACTTATTTTAAGAAAATCAGAAATTATAATGTTTATTTAAAATATTTTGAATCAAGCTTAACTTAGCTTCTGTGACGAAAAGATGTAATTTGAAAATAAAACAAAGCAGATCATAACCTTTCGCGTCACTTGACAGATAACGAAGACATTTTCATGACGTTTAGATAGCTTACGTGAGGATAATTCCTTCTACGGATGGAGAGAAGTGAAGTTATTTAGATTTAAGTGAACAAATTAGTTACCTCGTTATTTTTAAGGAAAACTTTCAGCGCTCTAATTTTTTTTTTTTTTGTACTTAGCTTTCACCTTTACATTTATGATGCTTTATGGAAAATATCTTATAAAGAAATTAAAATAAGACTTAAGAGTGAGATTAAATTTCATATTTCATTAAAAAGGTATCAAATTAATTTATGAAATTTTATCAGAAGTGTACATAAAATACTATAATTTTATGTACATGTATTACATTTTACTGTGTTATTTGTATTTCCATTCATTTTATTATTAATTTTGATATTTCGTTTATGGAAAAATGTCATAACAGAGATTAATATAAAAATAAAATCATATAAATTTCATGAGATGATACTGATAGTTGTAGGTGCCATTCTCAGTTGAAATTGAAAAATCAAGTTAACTTCTCCACACGTGTTTCGCAAAAGTAAAGGCCTTAACAGCGGAGAACAATGCTTAACTCAAATAACGCAACTTAATTGTATTCTGGTTGGTCTTCCGTACTTTATAATAGCCCGATTATAAACACAAAATTAGATTTCTTAATTATTGCGGATCTTCTGATTAGTCAAAACGATACAATTTACAATACACTAAAAAAGATAAAGATCTATCTCAAAAGGACACTTAGGAAACCCAATGCGGCTTTTAACTAATTTTATAATATTTTAACTACTTAAATGTAAAAATCTATTATAATTAAAGAAATAACAAATAATTGTATTAAAAATTCATTTTTCATCGAAAATTTTTTTTGCTTTCAGAAAATATTGTCCATATTCATAAAAACAACTGAAAGCAAATAAAAGCAGTTGAAATTAAATAATATCTTTGTTCTCTTGAGTTTTGTATGTTACAGTTCAGAGCTGATTTTCAGGTACTGCGGGTCCAATTAAAAAAATGATTTGCATTCCTCAAAGCCTTGTGCTTTTAACTATTGTAATCACTAAACTAGATTTGATCGAATTTCTAGAGTTTTCATAAAATTAGTTATGGGTGTGGATAAATATAAAAAATATTTCTGCCATGACTTTAATAATAAAAAAAACATATTTATAATAATTTCCATCATCTGTGAATAGTTTCTGAAAGTTTCATTAACATCCGACAAATTTATTTTTGCAAGATTTTCCAAATTAATGTGTGTCATACAAAAAAAAAAAAAAGAAAAAATACGCGTGCTAAAAATTGTCTATGTTATTTTACTAGTTCCAGTGATACAAAGAGAAACAAGTTTTTTTTAATCAAAATTTAAAATATTCTATAAAGAAGGAAAATTTTTTTTTAAATAATTTAAAAAAACTTTGGTCTTTCCTCTTCATAATAACATTGAGACGATAAAATTTTGTTTTCGTCAAGTTTGGCGTCTTTTTCATCATGCTATGCTCTTTTGTTTTTAGCGATCTCATGGAGGTACGTAATAAAAATAAATAACCAATAAAATCAGCTCCCGCCAGTAAATAAACACGGGCTTCTGGAGCCTACACGAGACAATAAAAACCAAACATTTATTCAACTCGACAGAAGGACTGACAGCAGTAAAGAGAGACGAGTCAACCTCGTCGTACTGTCTTTCTCACCAAAGCAACAGCGAACCTGCTTTGATCTTGCCTCCCAACTCCACTTTCTCTCTTCCTCACTGAAAGACTATTCATGTTCCTTTCTTTACAGTCAAAGAGAAGAACTTTTTAACTGACTAACTTTCATTTCATGATAAGTAATTACAGTTCAAATTTGTATGTCTTCTTACGTTTAAATAAATATCATTATTTTATTTGGACACGCAAAAATCTTTTCTCTCATTGTTTTTATTCAAAAACAGTGACCCATGGAATCTTTCCCCAACAATCTCGTCGGCTTATTTAATTCATCAGCCCAGTGACTGAACTCAAATTACTGTGCTATCTAATTCACGAACCAACGCTTTAATCTACTAATGATATTAGTTTGGTGCAAAAATAATGTCGTTTTCTCACATAGTAACATATGTGAGAAAACGTCATTATTTTTGCAGCAAACTAATATTAACAACAAAAATGTGGATCAGTCAATATGGAAATAATGGTAACTCTTCATCCCTGCAATTCAAATAAAAGCTACAACTTTCTGATTTCTAAGAGAGTGCTTTGCCAAAGTGTTTTTTTAACCCACCCTATTTCTTCTCTACAGAATCAATCATCTGCTAATAGCAGTGCCTGGCGAGAAATGTTGGTCCTTCGACTCGAGATGGCCGCGAGTACAAGAAATAATTTCCCGCCTTAGTAAAACTTGGCGTTTATCCAAAGTGAACGCAAACACTGTTTTTTTTTTCCGTTCAAAATGCCGAGCTCATTAATTTAGGGCAAATTAGATATCGCCTGGATCTGGGGTATTTTACCGGTTCTTTCTTTTATACTGCCTTACACCTCCAATATTCTTCAAATAACATCACTAGTATAAACTTTAGTTGTTGTTGTTTGCTTTTTTTAATGCCGTGACCCGTAAGGTCACCATGTGTACTGCAGCCGCAGTATGACTGGTGTTTCTTGGCCAAGATAGCCTGACGGGGCCCAACCTTCTCCAGGCCGTTTGGAATTTAGCGTTTTTCCCTTCTCTTAGACTGGTTGCCACCCAAGGCTATAGAACCTGGTCTGTCCTACTATTTATCCATAACTGGGGGGAGAAGAAGAGGATTCATACCTTTCCCAAGGGTATTAGCATGTAAGTGAACGTAATGGGGCCGTGTGAAATATGAAATATTGAATTCCTCAATCCGAGCCGATATCAATTACTCCACTGTACCAACTAAGACTAAGAAGCCTTATAGTGAACGAAACACTCGGACAATTTATATGTGTCTATCAATTTTTTTTTTTTTTTTTTTTCAAAGTATTTAACAGCCAACAAAAACTACGAAACTTAGAAGAAAGAAAAACAGAAACCCTACAAGTTTGTAACAAAGAAGGATTACTAATTGCAACGCGATTCGGGAAAATATTTCCAAGAGAAATGAATTAAACACATTTGTAGTTTTAATGTCGGATTATAAATAAATAAAAAAATAAACGTTCATTATTAATTCTTTAGAAATTACTTTATTTTTCGGATAAGAAAGAAAAATGAAGGTAAAAGATAACATATATGGGCTTCGGGGGAACCGAACCAGAAATATGCATTTAAATGGGGTAATTGAATTTCACTTGACTATGAACGTCTTTCATGAATGAAACTCAGTCGACATACATCGCATATTCAAATGTGGGTATCCTATTAAAACGAATGTATATAAAAATAAATGGCAAGAAATAAAAGGGGAGTGGATGAACCCAATAACAAAAATAAAAATACAACAAAACATCCAACCTAAAATTAAGATTTGTTACTAGGCCACGTCCACCCCACAGAAAAATAAGAGTGATCACTGTAAAGTAGAACATAAAGGTTTACCTATATACAGATTTATAAAGGGTGTTCCAATAACTTGGACCGATTTTAATATGAATTAAGTTTAAGCATTTAATGATATATTTTTTCTTTTTCTTTTAGATTTGGCAGACATTTGGGTGATATTATTTTTCACACATAACTGCCACGACTTAAATAACATGATCCAATAGAGAAATAAATAAATTTTCACCAATAACAATGATTTATTTGCTGCTGACTTTGATCCGTCTTAAGGAAACACCCTTTACAACGCGAACGTTAAAACTAAAAGAAAACCCCCCACCCCGCAGACAATAAACACTTTTTTAAACAATAAACACCAAAACTCCTATGGTTAATGTCAGACTAATTTGTGAGCGAGTTCGAGCCTCATTTGTTTACCGTTTTCAGCAGACTGAAGGCACTGGTTTCTGACTCTTTTGAAAACTTCAATTACACATGCTACAAGATTAGCATTTAGAAATTTAAAAGACTTGAAACTAAACTATACTTCATGTAGATGGCAGTTAGCCAAATATTTACAGATTATTTTATAATTCAAGACAGGTACTCTAAATTTAGACCAATACAATCTTTCTATTCTTCATCATTTCGATCCATTACCGTACTAAGCTTAAACTACAGGAAATTTCAGTTTTAATATTCGTCTTTCAAACCAAGTATATAAACTTCATTTCACTTAATCGAAAAAAACAAAAGCTTGAGGCCAACGACCTCTTGAAATTGGGAAAGACAAACCTAAAAGGTTATTTATAGTAACGCTTCTTAACTCCTGGGTTGTAATAACTAACATTTGAATTTTGTCAAAAATATTTATTTTCTGACGTCGTTTTTTAAACGAGAAACATTAGATAGAATTTCCTTATTTTAACAGCGCCAAGGTTTGGGTTAATAATAGGCTTTTGTAAAAAGTTCACATTAATTTTATCTTTTTGCTTTTCAGATTTGATTCAAGCCGAATTTTTAATATTAAACTTTATTTTCATTCAAAATGTTGACGGGTTGGGAGGGGGGATTTGCTAAACAATGTAATTTTCTAATCCTACCCGTTTCCCAAGTGACTTTAACTGTAAACCCGCAAAATGCTGGTATTAGATTCTAACCCTTTCACCGCCGCATTGTCATGACAGAGTCGCCTGGCGTTATGGCAAAAAATAGGGAATATCCATTTACTGGCAATAAATGACTGTAAATACGGCACAGTGATTTCTCATGGGGTACCACCATTTTCTCATAGGGTACCACCATTTTGATATCGATCGCATACTCTACGATAGAGACGAAGCTAAACAACACACAGTATCATAAAAAAAAACTCTTGTATTGTATGTTGCTATATGTCTACGCTGGCGTAGAAATAACACTAAACGTTAGTTTATTATTATTATATAAATATATATATATATATATAGAGAGAGAGAGAGAGAGAGAGAGAGCCAAGATTACCATGAAGATCAGTTTCGGTGAAACCTCGGTAAGTTTGCCTGGCTCCTTAGGATTATCTTAGGTTTTGCTCTACTTAGTGTATTGAGCACTTTACGTAGTTGTCTTTTTTACTAGTTTTGTTTTTTTTGGACTTTGAGCTTGAACACTGGACGATTGTTTTCGCCTTATTTTAATGTTTTTGTTTATTTCTTTTTTTTATTCCCCATTTTTCCTTGGGTACCAATTTGTTCTACTGCAAGTTGAGCTACCCTAGGTTTTGCCAAACGAGTACTACCATTTAAGTTTATTATATATATATATATACACACACACACACACACATATATATATATATATACATATATATACACATATATATATATATATATACACATACACGTATATATAAATACATATATATACACATATATATGCATATATATATACATATATATATATACATACATATACATATATATATACATATATACATATATATAGACATATTAGGTTGGTGCAAAAATAATTTCGTTTTCTAACATATGTTACTATGTGAGAAAACGAAATTATTTTTGCCCCAACCTAATATATATACATATATACACACATATATATATATACATACATATATATATATATACATATATATATATACACACATATATATATATACATATACAGATATACATACACATATACATATACATACTGATATATATATATATATATATACGTTGACAGCAGTCGTATAGCAATTTGATGACGTCGTATCACTACATCCACAGCAACGAAATTGTGTCAGAAAAACATAACTTACACAGAGATAAGAAATTAAATCCGCATTTATACAATTATTAGAAAACATATACATCTCTAACGGCAAACCAATTTTCGTCTAGCTAAGTCCCATACACGCTGCACTCTACACAACACAACTTTTAAAACAAACACAAATATACCAGTGCTGGCCATTATCAACGTGACTGTCGCTTGCCACAGGTGTCTACAACTACACCCTTGCGTTTCCTTAGAAGAGAAGCCAGACGGAAGAGAGAGTGAGAGAGATTTTACAAACACACACACGCTAAGCATAGAGTCTACATGAGAGCACTGCTGACTGTCTTGTCTGATCGTCAGGCTGTGAAAACGATCTCCTGTAAACACAGAAAGATCAATGTGACAAGCCCAAACCGATAGCCACTAAGCAGTCAGCCGGATTAAGCATACTCCTTTTTCACGCTTATATTTCATACCTCGTACAGCGTACATTCGAACACTACACTATACGGCTTCACCGGAGACATTTTCATATGTTGTAAATGAAAATAAATCCTTGGTCATTTCGCCTAATTTGTTTCTTGACTCCAATCAACTTTAACGCCGGCTCAACTGGTGACTGCGCAAACGAACATGACTATAAAAATGAAAGACGTTTCATTGTTAGTTTCAGACATTACTACGGAACGACACGAATCAAGACTAAACATACCCATTTCCTTCCTTTTAACAGAAAAAAAGCCCCACGGACCTGGTTCAACCAAGTACAAGTTTCATTGTATATCTGAAAGATAACTTCACCGTAAATGAAGTTTGTTTATGTAGTAGAAGCCATACTAGAGGGACATAGCTACAGAGGTCAGCGACATCATCAAGCACGCCCTGACCACAAATCCGGACGGCATTCTAAAAACAAACATCCTAAAAAGAATTAGTAAATCGCATCAGGCCCGAATACAGGAACTTTTTAAGGACATAGCGATCGCCGACAGATCATTATCACTGCTACTAAGACTTATAAAGAACCTTTTAGGTAGCAACTCTACGGATGAAAACCTACTACGACGATTGTGGCTAGATGAGTTACCCATAGACACGGTCAAAATTCTTACACCACTGTCCATAAAATCAGAGCACAACATGTTAGCGGAAACGGCGGATAATATACATGATTTCCACAATTTTACCCACCGTCAACACTTCAACGATGCCCGAAAAATCAAAGATAGGTTAGAAGAAATGGTTAAGAAAATGACGTTGAGTATTAAATTAATTAACAAACTCGTTCATGAGAGGACGTATCACAACACCAACATAATCGAAACAACAACAGCAGAGGGAGACAGTTCAATAGCAGACATCGGATTTTAAGCCGTGATCGAAAATATTGTTGGTATCACTGGCGCCATGGAATTAACGCCAAGAGATGTACACCCACATGTACATTTCACCGTCCTACAGCATGGACAGCGAAAGATTGACTAGTATCATCAAATGCAAGTACCAGATCTTTCAAATGTAATATTTTCCACATCACAGATAAAATCTCTGAGATTTCTAGTCGACACAGGCGCCGATTTAAGCATTTTATCAGCAACACAAAATCGAACGCCCCACAAATTCTCCATAATAGAGAATAATACGGTTATAAACACTTACAGAGAAAAATCTCTGGATATTTGACTTATAAATGTCCGTGGCAGTGAATATCTAAGTGCTGACGTCAAAATGCCGATTTAAGGGCAGATTTTTTTTTTGTACGGTTAGGGTCTTAACGTCAACTTTTAAAGGCAACGTTTAATAAACAGCTCAATGTCTCTGTTCATGGAGGGTTGCCCAACGAATACCCCTTCCACAGGAATCAGAGCAGCACTATCGGATAACAACACCTATAGAACATTAATAAAGGAATTCGGAGACATAACCAACCGAGTGATGCAGAATAAAAATTCAAAACATAATTCGGTGTATCGGATAATCACCACTGGGCAACCAGTACATACAACACCATGGCGGTTGTCACCAGATAAACTTAACATGGCGAAGGCAGAATTTCAACGGATGCTGGATTTAACTATAATCCATCAGTCCAATAATACTTGGCGCAAGGAGTACTGGACGCTACACATGGTGCCAAAGAGTACTTGGGGCGTTACACATGGTGCCAAAAAGTATTTGGGACGTTAGACAAGGTGCCAAAGAAAAACCGGCCAGACTGGAGACCCTGTGGAGACTACTGATCTTTGGACAGAATGACAACACCGGATAGGTATTCCATCTCATGCCTTCAGGATTTTACTTCCGCGTTACTCCAGAAAACATTATTCTCTAAAATAGATTGGATCCGAGCGTACAACTAAATTCCCGTGGCTGAAAAACACAGCCATAAGAATACCATTTGGACTTTTCGAATTTTTAAAAATGCCTTCTGGTTTCAAAAACGCAGCACAAACATTTCAGTGTTTCATAGACGTGTTTTTTTTTCGTGGGCTAGATTTTGTCTACGCAGGCATAGACGACGTACTTATAGCTAGAAGCGACGAAACAGAACACATTCGACACGTTCTACAACATTTGCAATGTTTCAGATTAAAATTCAATCCCAGCAAATGCATTTTTGATGTCTCATCTTTATCTTTTCTAGGTCACAGGATAGGCAAACACAGGTATAAGAAATTTGCCTGAGAAAGTAGACGCCATACGTTCTTTACCAATGTCAAACTCCATAAGATAATTACAGAGATTTATTAGGATGCTGAACTACTACTAATATTTCATACCGCACTGTTCATAGTTACTTGCACCATTGACGACACCGTTGAAAGGCGAATCAAAAGAAAAATGTGCAGCGGACTAATGAAGGGAAACTAGTATTCGACAAGGCCAAAGAGGAATGACAGAATTACACCAAATTGCAGTATATCCATCCAGAGGCGAAATTGTCCGTTGCAACAGATGCATCAGAAAATGCGATAGGTGCCGTGTTACAACAAACCCTAGACGAAGAAACAACACCTATATAATTTTTTTTCAATGGAATTGTCTCCTGTACAACAAAGATACAACACTTTTGGCGGGGAATTAGAAGGAAGTAATTTCCCAATATTCACAGACCACAAACCGTTCACATATTCCCTCCAAATAACAGCGGACAAATATTCACCCCGAGAAATCAAACATTTGGATTTTTCAGCTCAATTTTCAACCAATATGAGACACATCTCTGGGAAAAAAATAACATAATCTACTTTGTCAAGGACCATAGTAAATATTCTCAATATCATAATCAACCTTTTGCATTTCAACCCCTCACGTACTTTTAGCTGTTAACAGATATAACTGTAATGCTTTCCAAAGCATCATATCACCTCCAAGCAGCAAGCGGCCTACAAACTATATCAGTTTCAAACATAACTCACTACTTTCAAAATGATTTTGAAGGCATGATTTTAACAAACCTTTTTGGACAGTAAATGCATTAGAATTAATTCGTTTGGCTAACTCTATATCCAATATCACTTTCGATTGTAATGAAAATAAATCTTTGGTCATTTCTCCAAATTTACACCTCGGATCAATGTGTTAAGGATTGATATTGTAAGGTGTATTTCTTATATCAGTATGCCCTGAAAACTTTACCGAAATTGATTGGTGAATGACAATATTATTGTGAAATCAGGAACTTACATTTGAATTAAAAATAAATGTTTTCATTCATTAAATCTAATAAAAAGAATTCCAATCATAATTTATTATAAATGAAACTCTTCTAAGATGAGAAAAACTTAGTTCCGTTTAAAACACTTTTCTGTCCCACCTTCATTGAATAATGAATTCGAAACATTAGTTTACTATAATAGATAATGAAAAGAAATATTTTGTAAGGGACCTGAGATCTCGAAATAATTCTTTATTATCAACGATTCTCTTTCTCGATGTTCCTAACTCATATTGAGGTGTCCACATTGACCCGTGGTAGCAAGCATATCTTGCAGACCATTATACTGGTAATAATTTATTTTTTAATTCATCTCAAGCAAGGCGACAATGTCACTAAGATGCAAGGAGCTACTGAGGGTGAAAGAGAATGTGAATGAAGACTTTAGAAGGAACCGGAAACAATAGATAAAACTCTACTCCTGTTCAAAAGACCAGTGAGTGTCAAACAAAATTGTAGCTAATCAGTTCCGCACTGGGTGTCCTACTACTGTAGCTTCGTTCCAGCTTCAACTGAATTTAATAAGTAAACTAAACTAATATGAATAAACATTGGAATGACTACCATGACACAATAGTTAACTAGTTAATTTCATTCACCAAAAGAACTATACAGATATTATTGCAAACGTTGGAAGGGGCACATATCGTTTCAAGGGTCAATTCTATCCTTACTGGATGGGGGTGGTGGTGGTGGTCTTGTGGCAACCTCACCTGGGTTTTTAGAAAAGCATTTTAAGCAGCCTTTTTTTTTAGACTTTAATTTGAAATGTATTATTCGGTTGATCGAGGGACACTTAAATATGGTTTGCTGTAATGGTTATCAAGCTAGTCTCGCTTGATCAATTACGACTGAGTAGTAGTTTTCGATCCTCACTGTGTGCTCCTTAATATCGGCCTTATGCAACATCTAAGCTACGCTTAGTACATCACTATAAGGTTGATCTCCTGATTGCGTCATCCACCCCCACAGTGAGTGGGTCGAAAACCGCAGCGGGCAGTACTGTGCGTCAGTTGGTTAATTCTAGCTTAAAGACACTTGTTCTTTCGTGAAAATTATTATTATTATTAGCCATCTATAACCATGGAATCAACAGAAGAGTCTTTTCAATCATAAAGTTCTTCCTAACGGGTATGTCCCTGAAGGTAGTTATTAACGGCCAATCCTCCGTATCCCTAGGAATCATAGGGGCCTCTTCTCGGAACAAAGATTCTTTTTACTTTACATAAACGATATGCCTAATAGTATAGTGCGATCGTTTGTGAATATCTATGCTGATACAACAGTATGCGGGTGCACCTCCAAAACTCTAGATACCCAGAGATTGGCAGCTGACCTTACCCCCGATCTAGTTCTAACATCTCAGTGGGGGGCAAACTGGCTGGTTACCTTCAATGCATTGAAAACCAAACTAGTTATATTCCATCATTCGATTTGATCTTGAACTACCACCAGTCACGATGAATGGATGTTTATAGGGAAAGGCCTTTGCCTTGAGCGACTCTTGGGCCTTAAACTCAACCCAGACTTCAAATGGAAATCGTACATACGATCCATCGCTAAAGATGCAGGAAAGATAGTCGCTTCCCTGTGCCGTTCCAGTAAGTACTCGACTCCTGGTGCTATCCTCTACTTTTACAATAGCCAGATCAGGTCGAAAATGGAGTACTGCTGTCATATTTGGGCAGGTGTTGCCCAGTTCTCACTTCCCGGTCTCGATGGTCAAAAACCGTCCCCATGTCCTTGTACCTTACAAATTACCCTCCCTCTGCAACCCCTCTCTCACAGGAAAAAAATGTACGCAAGCCTCTCACTGCTCTATTGCTACTTCCGTGGAAAGTGCTCAGATGAACTGCATTCTTTAGTTCCACAAGTTGTAAACTTCAAAGCTAAGACCCGCCACACCAGGAGTATTGTAGCAAACCACCCTCATTCCCTTCGTATTCCACTGGTGAGAAGTAAGTTCCATTCGAGAAGCTTCTTCCCACATACTGCTTTGTGGAACATACTCCCAAGAGGATGTTTCCCCGATCACTACAATCTTTCTGTTCAAGTCTAGGGTTAACCGTTATCTTCCCTACATATATGCAAAAACTGTGCCCCGTACTCTGTAACCCTCTACCTTGAGTGGCCCCCGGGCCTTGTATAGGATGAACCCCACTGTAAAAATAAATAAATAAAAATAAAAAAATACACGTCAAAATTGGTTACATTATTGATGTATGAATCGATACTTTTGTCTAGGGCCAGTGTAACATTTTTATGCGTTCTGCGAATAGCAAAAGATGGAAAGAAAGACAGGCAAAATTGTGGTTTTTAATTTTACTCCTTTACCCCATTGATCGTTTAAAATGGGGGAAGCTTTTACAATTTTTTTTTTAACGTGACGTACACCATATATAGGAAGGTGGTCGGCACCTCGATGTGGTGTAATTAGCAAGCTTGTCTCGCTAGAACAGTTGCAAGTGCAACTTAGTAGTGAGTTCGATCCTCACTGGGTGCCCCATACTTTCGGCCTTGTGCCACATCTGAGCCACGCTTGGAAAATCACTATATAGGAAGGTGGATAGATATGACAGTATTGAGAGAGAGAGAGAGAGAGAGAGAGAGAGAGAGAGAGAGAGAATATGTTGTACTGAAGGAGGCCAAGTTCTTTGGTATCGAATAAACCGAAACGAAACAATACAAAAAAAAAAACGAGACATTTTTTATCTGCTTTTATTTAAGTTATACGTAAAAAAGTTCATAAAATACATACTAAAATAAAATAAAGTATAAATATAAAATATAAGTAAATTTAAAATTCCGAGGTTTGAAATATAAGATAAGGCGAAGCATCCATGTTTGGAAAAACTGTCACAACAATTTTCCTAATGAATCTTATTTTTTTTTTTTTTGTAAAGCCGTGCTTTAAAATATCAAAAGGCGTAAAAAAAAAAATAAATAAATAAATCTACCTAATGCAAAAATTACAATTTTTCCAAATGTTTATTTTTAAGCCTGCTATGAAGAGAAGACTAAGAAAATTTTAAAAGTACATATTCAAATTGTTTTTTTAATTTTCTCATATATGGAGTTTACTTTTTGAAAGTATTTTTTTTGTTTGTTCTCTAGACTAGAGAACTTAAATCATCTAAATGCGAATGTTATGTCATTGCATCAAACATTTTTCAATTTTACTCTTAGAGGCCATAACCCAAAAACATGTCATACGATTTTGGAATCAGGTCGACTCTGTGAGCAAATTAAAAATATTCCGGTCCGAATCCAGACCCGCAATCCTGAAATTTTGGACTCCCAAGCTTTCAGTTTCATTGTTACGATTGTTTTCGGCGATTTTTTTTTTTTTTTTACCGACGTGATTTTTTTGTGGCGAATTTCTTTTGTACGATAACAATTTTTATAATTTGGAAATAAATTAAATTAATTGCAAAAGCCACCCATAAAATAAAAATAATTGTTTGTACCGTACGGAAAGAAAGGACCTACGTACATCAAATTGCCTTTTTAAATTAAGTGGTGGCAAAAGAAAGAATTATTGTATGAACTTTTAAAAGATAAGCTTAAAAATATTAATGCAATATTTAAATGCAGCGATCAGTTTTACTTTTGTAGTTTATTGTGATGAAGAAGGCCCCATCAAGAGCCCTCTGCAATAGCTTTTTTGCTTAGGGCGGCTTTTTTAAGAAGCTAGTAACTAAAAAAAAAGTATATTGCTAAGAAAAGAACTGAACATATATGGCTTTACTTTTTTAAATTGCATTTCCATTAAAAAAAATGATTCATTCACATTAAAACTTAAAGTCTTTTCATCAGCTTAGCCGAGGTCGTCTTCATCTTTTTATCGAGCAAATATTTTTTTTTTTGATGTTTTATTTCTTCATTATTTTCCCCAAAATTGTGCACATCGCCGTAACGAGAATAGATTTGACAATGTAGATATTTTTAAAAGGTTAATTTTTAGTCAGATGATCCGTACAATACACAGTACGCTCAACCACAGTACTCAACAGTCAACAGTACAACACTGCTGTTGTTGAGTCAACAACTGTTGACTCTTGGTTGTGTGTTGTTGAGTCAACTGTGTCAACAACACAACGGAATCATGGAATTCTAAAAATTATTTTCCACTCGTATTAAAATTATTTTATGTGGGTTGGGAAACTATTTTTTTCTTTAACTATCTCTGTATGAAAAAACAATATTCGAATAAGATACATTATAGTTATACATAGGATAAAAATTATTAATTGAATTATTAAACTTTATTAAAAACAACACTAGCGACCTCGTGACCAAGAAAGGTATGTATAGGAGGGGTGGAGAGTATTGTTTTAGTTTTTTCATTGATATGGATTTCTTCCTTATCCTTGAAACTTCCCTCTTCTTCAATAATCCTTAGACATCTTCAAATCAATCTTTTCTAATAATCAATCACTGTTGTTTCGCAATATGAGGCTCGGTAAATAAAATAATAATAATCAGCTTGAAGAATCACGCGGTTCGAAAAGCGGAAAAAAAAAAGAAAACTAAAAGAAACTAAAAACTAAAAAGTGAAACGAAGTTTAAAATCGACCAGACATTCATTCATTCAAGTGTCTTTTTCGGGAATACTTATTTTTTTTATTTAGCTGGTATTTTTTTGGAACTGAATTAAATTAAAATCGACATCAATAATTTTAAATAAAAAATAAATAAATAAATAAAAGTCTTCTTACTAACTACTCTTCTAAACGTACTTATATTTTTATTTGACTAAAAAGTAAAAATAAATAATCCAAAGACTGGTTGTTTAGTTTCTTTACGGATATTTCTTTCTTTTACAATTAATTAACACGAGAGTGTAAATTTTCTGTGGAAATTTCTTCTACTAAAACCGAAACGGAACCAAAAAAAAAAGGAGTTTCACAAAATAAGAAACGTGTATCAGAATTTTTGAAGAACTTGAAGTCCTTATTTTACTCATGAAAAATAAAAGTAGATGATTTTTAGTTACTCAGACGACACTTTATTTCCAATTACAAGACAAGAATCAAAAATCCGTTGCAGTAGTAAATTCTGCGAGACTAGTTTTCTATCCATTCCATTGCCCGACAAGGTAACTAACCTAATTTATTTGAGCTTTGTCTGTCACTAGGGACATTCAGTGAGAATCAAAGTCGTTCATAGTCTGTGGGAGAGAGATGAACTTGATAACATCGCGCCACTGATGTCCTTATTCAGTCTGACACAAGGCCACAAATGTGAGATACTGAACTTATGATGACTAGTAGTAGTAACTTTAGCTCGCTAACCATTATTGTCCTATACGGCGAGGCACCCCGGTGTTAAATTCTTAAACATAATCTGACACAAGGCTAGAAAATGTGTGTGAGTGAGTGAAAGATTAAACAGTAATCTTTCACTCACTCACTCACTCACATACATTTAAACTCAAACACGACACTAAAATACTCGTTGAACATTACGCCCTAAGCGGGGGGGGGGTGTAAAACAGTGTAATAATTAATAAAAGTAAAACTAAAAAGCTATTTTTTTACTTTTTAAATTCTTTTTTATCAAAATATCTACGCTTTTTCTAACAATTAGTGACTACTGTCTATTTTGGAAATTATTTACCAAGAAATGGAAAAAAAGAAAAGAAAAAAATACTAAAACGCCTAATAATTTTCATAGCAGAGCGTGACTCAAAAAAAAAAGAAAAAAAAAATTACTGTAGTGTACTGTAGTCTTGTATAGCGTTAGTCACGGCTGATGAACATCTGTAATAAGAAGAAACGACACTTCCTTCACCTTCATTTTCCCGACTCTAAGCGACCTCAAAAGCAGCATGATTTATGCATACAACACCTAAAGAGAAGAATATATGGCTTTCTTGAAAGAAGAACAGGTCTTTCCCCACATCCCAAAATCAATTTTCCCCATATACGTAAAAAAAAAATAAAATCAGTGAAGGTGGAGGTAGGTACCTCCACAAGTTCAGCATAAATTTTCGATACCTGAGGTTTAAAATGAATTTTCAAAAATGAAAACGCTTTCTGGAATATTTCTTTTTAGCTTTAAATTGTAAGTTAAAGAATTTAAATTTTATTATTTCCTTTTTAAGGGGAAAGTATTTAGCAGAAACTGACAAAATTCAATCACACTCCACTCCTTGAAAGAAATATTTTTAAAAAGGCAAAATTATTACAGATTGTTGACTGGTAACAGATTATCATTCCTCTCTAGCACACTTATTGCTCATAAAATTTATTAAGAAATAATTACTGCAAATACAAGATACTTAACTTAAATGACAAGATATCATTACTTACTCGGTTGTTATAACATTTTTAATTTGTAGCAATGATCAGAATTATTACTCCTCAACAACCTGTAGTGTAGTAACACACACTTTGTTTTTTTTTTACAACTCAACACATAGCACTATGAACAGTTGAACACTCTTTCCATAAACTGGTTTGCTAACTAAATGTTTATTATTGTTCTATATCATTTGTTTTTTCTTTTTTTTTCTTTTTTAGTTTTAATGTAATTTATAATATGGGGGCAAGAATTGTAAATTATTTTAACAGCTGTGTTTAAAGGTTTCATGCACTAAGTGACAATTTTGAGACGAATTGTGTGTGTGTAATAAAGAACATTGCATTTACAAGAAAAAAAAAATGTAGCAGAACCGAAAAATATGTGTCTGTCTCAATATGGCCACGATTTATTTGCAGTTGCGTTTGTTTTTGTTTTTGAATTGCAATAATTTTAATTATTTTTAAAATAATACGAAGAAATTAAAAAAAAACAAAAAAAAAACCTTAATTGTCCAAGCAAGAGATTCTAAAATTTCACGAGATGCGAAATCCAGTTAGTCAAGATGTTTTTATGATGGGAGATTATTTGGTAACACCAGCTGGCAGATGGGAAACTAAAAAAAAAAATTCTTTGAATTTTTTTCTACGAAAGAGAAAAATAAAATGTCAAAAAACAAGGCAAGAAGGGAGATAAAATTTTAAAATAATAAAAATTAATGTGGCTTTTATTTTTTAACGTTTAAGCAACATTCATTCATTTTAAATTTAAATTAATGAAAATTTCCAGCCGAGTTCATGTTTTTATTTTAAATCTGGTTTTCATATTTGATAAAAAGATGAATTCTATTCCGTCGGAAAATTAAGCAAGGGTTCACAGGTGACAAGTGAAGATCAAAGAAATGAACAATAAAATAAAAAAAAAAATAATAATAATTAACATAGAAACCCATTTTGTGTGATTTTATGAAGTATTTGAATGAAAGAGAACAAAACAATTATTTGAAGAAAAAAAACGTAAGTGGAAACAAAATCAGCACAAAGAAAAAACCTGTCACAATATCAGTTCAAACAAAACTAAACAAGTGGCTCCACATAATAATAATGTATTGTCAAGTGAATTGGAGAGAGCTTTAAAACATAATTTCGTCTTTTTTTAAAAATTTATATTTAATTGATTTATTTATCAATATTCAGTTTTTGTTTCAATGTTTGGAAAAAAATGTTAGTACAAACTTAATTTTAACTTTTATTAAACAAGCCCCTCCCCCCATGTAACAAAAATAGAAGTGTCCTAAAAATAAAATTATTACTAATATTTATCTATCATATCTGTGTAAATGTTTATTTGTTCTTTTTTTAAAGATATAATTACCTGTATTAACATTGGCATATTTTTAAAAACTTTTTTTTAAGTTAACACACGACCTTTGCACTCTTCAAAGTAAATAGTTGCATGAAAAAAAAAACAACCCCCCCAAAAAAACAGGTTCTTTGCATGACCCCTACCCCCCCGGCCACAAAATTAATCATTTTTATTTATTTTGTATTGGAATCTTAGAGAAGTTGCAGACAAATATGGAAATGTTATTGGATGCAAATCAGGGTAATTAAAGAAATATTATTTTTTTTTTATAACACATCGACGTTTATATGAGTCATGAGATGAAACAAAGTCGTGACAAAAAGAAAGAGAATAGGAACCGGCCTGATCTTTTCGGGTCTCATTCAGCCGGAATTAATGAAGAAATATATTTTTAATTAATACAATTCTTATTTTTTGTAATTTTAATTTTTTTTTTTTTCAAATTGTGTCCATGGACAAAAAGCAAATGATCTGGTCGATCGAGATAACTGCCAGATATAACAATGTTTTTAGCTGAATTTAACATGAAACTCTTAAAAAAGAAAAAAGATAGAGGCAGGAAGTCTTTTTTTTTCTTTTCTTCAATTAAAAAAATTGAGGAAACAAAAAATATCTGATTCAAAAAAAAAAAAATGATCTCTTCTCTAAAATGTTGGAAGCTCGAAAAAAGTACATATACGACATCGGATTTAAAAATAAGAAACTTAATTTTTGTTATATATTTTTTATACTTACGTTCCTAAAGTTTCTTTGAAGTCATATCTTTTCCTGATATCTGTGTCTCTGTGTTTTTTGTCCGTTTCGTGTTTTCTACCAAACAATGGCATGACAAGAAGAGACGTATGACCTGCGTGTAAAATCCAGGGTCAACAAAGAAAGAATACAGGAGCACTCATGTACAAAAATATAATGATAGATATTATATGAGTGTGTAAGGATAAATTAATTTACTTGTATGAGGGGGAAAATTGCAATAGAACTGTTTAAAAACAGCAACAATACTCGGAATTAAATGGAATAAAAAATTTTTAAAAAAAAAGTATTTTCACGGCGTTTTTAAATCTGTTTTACACTAAAAATAAAAAAAAAATGGGTCAAAATTCAAAAATAAATTAAAAATATTTTGTTGTATATAAACTTAGTAGATAATAATAACGTGAATATTGGTTGTGTTGTGAGTTGAGTAATGATAAACCGAGCGGTTTCTAGTCCTAAAAACTGAAACGATCATCCACTCTTGGCTCAATCAATAGAAATCGATCAGTGATATGCGATTTTGTTTTTCGATCTATTGATAAGCAAGCAAGCGTTTTCACTTTGCTTACTAAGTAAGTTAAATAGTTACTAACTATATTAGTAGCATCTAAAAATAAAGAAGGCAAAAAAACAATAAGAACAGGAGCTACCAGCTAAAAAGAAACTACACACATTTAAAACCAGGAAGTAAACTACAACACTACAGTAGCTGCGTGTGCGGGAATAAATGTGAGTGCGTGTTATTGAATGTAAATATATATATATACATATATATATATAATAGTAGCAGGAATTGTCGTAGGAGTCTGTAGCGGTCGTGAAAGATGATTTTTAAAGCCGTTTTGTGCGTCAACAAAACGAAAGATGTGGAGGTTCTGTAGTGGTCGCCTCCTTGTCAGTAAAAACGACAAGTTCTCTTTGAATTTCCACTGCTGCTGATACTGTATCTCTTCTTCTTCTTCTTCTTCTTGCTACTATCAGATCACTTCTAACAACCGCCTCTTTGACTGTTTAAAGCTCCTTGTCTTTTTGGTACTACTGCTTCTTCTTTCTTTTCACCACAATTGATGCTGGTACTTGGTAATGTTTGATTAGTACCAACAGCCAAGACATCAGTTACGTACATAGATCTCTTTATTTCATTTCATTTTATTATTTTTTTTAAACAGACGACATTTTCATCCATCACGTTTTCCGTCTCTTAACAACGGTTGGAGTACTAATTACAAATTTATTGTAATGCTGATGTTTCGAAAAGTCCGGATTAGTGAAATGTTTATCTTTTTTTTTTTTTTTTATCATGCTAAGTGATCTGTAAGTCAAATTTGTTATAACGTGAGCCAAAGATTGTTGTTTTATATGGCAAACGGAGCAAGAGTTCAATCTCCTCCCTCTGCAGAGATTTCCCTGTTAGGGTTACTGTTAGTGTTCACGGATCGATACACCAATTGAACCTTAAAAATCGTTTAGCTTGAGGTTACTTTTGTAAAGAAGCGGTCCCCAGTGGAAAGTGGTGACAATGTTGATGTCACATCCAGACTGAAAGAAGTTGTCAGAATAAAAATGTTGCTGTTGTTGTTGATGATGATGATGATGATGATGATGATGATGATGATAATAATAATCCTAAAAACCAAATAAGACAGAAATGATTTTATTTTTATTTCACCATCGTTACACACCACAGACAAAAAAGTGGCATGTCTCGCAGTAATTGTAATGTAAAAATAAAATGTCTATTTCTTATGATAAAATAAAAACTATTTTGTTTAAAAAAAAAAAAAAAGAATTTTCTTACGTTCTAGTACCTTCATGTTTTGACGTGACGTCAACACATACGTCACCACACTCCTCTTGGGACCGCTTCTTTATGAAAACTACTCAGTGTTTGAAAACGGATTTTTTAAAAAAAAGGGTGAAGAATTCTTCTGGTGCTCTTGTGCTGTACACATTTCTCTGCAAACTTGCATACGACATTTTTTCTTTACTGATAATTATTGATCATCATTTAATAATGCCTCATTGTAATGCAGCCTTGTACCAGATTAAGCTAAGGCTAAAAGATCTACTACTCAGTAGTGGGAAAAGCAATCTATAGGCATGGACGGTTGAAAGATGGTTTTCCAGCCCGCTAGTCTTGCAAGTCTTTACTAGCAAGTTCGATTCTTATTGGATACTCCATATGTCAAAGTTAGCACAGAGATATTAGAAGTGCTAGATGAAAACGGCTTAAAATGGATCCTTTTTCACATGCCTTCAGTCTAGTTGTTGTATCCTTCGATATACAGTGTAACCCGGATATAAGATAGTTGTCGGGACCGAAGAAGAAGTCTCTTATATCCGGGTTTCTCTTATATCCGGGTTTAGTCTATTTTGTTTAGGTAAGTATGGCTCTAATTTGGGACCAGAGAAAATCTCTCTTATATCCTGGTTTCTCTTATATCCAGGTCTCTTATATCCAGGTTACACTGTATTAACAATGCTGCTCAATTACAAAGCAGATTATCAAAAAACGAGATCTACGGTTCAATGATGCCTGACGCATTGAAAAGACAACGAAACTACAAAACAAATCACACCCTTCTTTCTCTTATAAATTCCTCTTCTTCTATGTACCGAGTCTCTGTATAACGTGAACGATCATGGTTCTCCACAACTTCCTATCCTTTGTCGCTCTTAGTAACGTTTGTCTTTTTGCCTTCATTTCTAACCCACCTCTTCACACACAAGCTCATCGGGGTGGGGTGACTTGCTAACGTACCTTTTAGTTTTGTCTTCCACATGTCCTATCAGTGTTCTTCTTCCTCAACAATTGCAATAAATTGTAGTTGTCTTAGAAAAAGACAACTACCTATAGTAGTTATATACTGAATATAAGTGACCTTTTTGTTTCCATTGAAAAACCTTTGGACTCATATTGTAGAGCATATTGGTCAGCAGGCTCGTTTCACAGACCAATATTTCGGTTGATCCTGTCGTGAGTTAGATTTTTATCATATGTCCAGTTATTGTTATCTGTAGTCAAACTAAGCTTAGAGAATATGTACCACATCGCGAACCAAATCCCGAGTGCTTTTATACTATAAAAACCTGTGTCAGACTAGGATTTGTAAATAAACAATAAAATCTGCTATATTAGTTCGCCTCTAAACCTGGGTTCATTTTCTTGTGTTTTTAATGCCTTCAGGCGCTTTCTTTATCTGTGAATTGTCATAAATTCCTGGAAAGCTAGAATAGTTTCCTGTTGCCTTTACTACGGTTTTGAATTCAGTGCAATCCTTCCCCTAGACTAATTGCCACAGAAGTACGATCTACTGTGCTATTTAAGCCTGTAGGGAAAAATGAAATAAAATCAATAATAATAAAGAAATGCATTTTCCATGATGCTAAGAGTAAAGGAACCAGGAATATTATTATCCCATTTGGTTTCATCAAACGCTGTTAGATGGCGTTGTTGAAGCCTATAAAAAGGCAAACATTTCCTGTCCCTTTCTCTTTCTATTTTCTTTTTTTGCTCCAAGATGTAGCATTACTGAGAAACGTTAGTTTCACCGGCCCACTGACGATTGAACTCTCTTCCCACTTTCCAACGCATGGCACTCGCACGTGTCTTCCAAAACCTCAACCTATTAAGTAGGTCAAACTTTCTCTTTGGTTGTTCCAACCCAGCGCAATGCTGACTTGAGCGCAACCATTGTAACGATGCTTCAGCCAATTGTCATACGTGATACATGCTTGGGGGATCATGTATCTTTCGATACATAACTGACGAGGCAGATTTTCTTCCGCAGTAGGTTGCCATTTCTTTCCGCAGTAGACTGGTTGCCAACGAAGGCTAAAGATTCAATTCTCTCCTGCTATTCAACCCATAGCTGGGGGAGTGAGAAGAGATGGATTCATAACTTTTCCAAGGGCATTTGTGCGTAAATGAATCTAACGAGCTCAACTGGAATTCGAACTCGGCTCTCTGAGTGCTCATTCCGAGCCGATAGCCATTACACCACAACGCAATTTCTGAACCAAGAAAAAGAGAACGGAAATCCCATAAACGTGTTTAAATCTCCCAGTGATAAAGTACAAACCTTTAGTTGTTCCAACTTTGCGCAAGATTGACTTGTGCTTGACCTTGAGTATGATGCTTATACTTACTCCGTATTCTGTACTAAGAACAAGAAAATGAAAGAGACATACCGGAGAGACATTGAGAACATTGTTTCACTACAGTCTCTATAATAAAAAAAAGAGCATAAACTGTGCGTGATTGAAACTGAAGTTTATATTTGCTTCACTTGAATTATTTACATGTGAAGACGCGCCTTCACCTAAATACGCACAAACACTCAACTTGTTAACTTCCATAAGCCATAGCTGGGAGAGAAGAGATGGATTCCTGCTTTTCGCAACGGAATTTGAGTGAAAGTGAAGGTAATAGACTCAACCGGAACTTGAACTCCTCTCACCAAATCTCCCTTTCACCTCGTTACGCCACGCATACATCCACTTTTTTTTTTTATTAGTTAACAGAAAATGAATTCCCGTAAACTGCTGAGTTGAAGAAATTTATTATCGTAGATTTAAACAGAGAATTGTTTAGTCTAGTGCAGTGGTTTTTAAATAGTACTGCTCGCCTCCTAGTTGCGGTGGAAGAAGACAATTGCAGGTGAAGTGGAAGGATTGAAAGACAATTAGAAACAATTTCAGAAAATTCATATACCAGAAATTAATATGATTTCAAAAGTTAAAATATTATCATGGATTACTTTTAACTGCATGCATGAGTGACAGAATAAATAGTTAAAATAATTACTGAATGATTTTATCACTGTGATATTTTTGCATTATATCAAGTATTAAGAATAGAGTTACTAGGCTCCGCAAATTGGAGGAGAGAGTTATCAACTATAATGTTCTGACTTTAAATGAACGGTTATCTCCCTTTAACCCTATGCCTGTTTTTCATTTATTATTATTTTTTTTTTAATGGTGCTTTTTATCACATAAAATTTGGTGTGTTGCGAGCAAATTTTCATTCCGAAAATGCGGCCCAGAGAAAAAAGTTTTGGAACCACTTGTTTATGAATGTAAGCTTCTAGTTTCCAAGAAACGGTAAATCCTGTCTCGTAATTGTGGTTAAATTTGCATGCACATTTTTATCGTCGGCGTGATGCTAAAAAACCATAAGTGCATATTTTGGGAAATAAGAAAAACAGCTTAAATATAAAAAAAACAAAACAAAATCAGAATAAAAAATGTAATACGAGTTTGTTTGTTTTTAATTAAAAATGTCTTTGTCTCAAAATACTGCCTATGTTATTCTTACAGTTGATGAATTTGCCCATTTAAAAAATAGAAAACATGCAAAATGGCATGTCAACCTACGCCTTTTAGAATCACACTGACGAAATGTAACCTCCATTATAGAACAGATGGTAATTTATTTTGGCAATGACTGAGAAGTGTCAACTAGGAAAAGATTGATGGCTCATTTCTAGTGTTGTGTTGGGAAACGACATTAAAACATAAACTCCCACAAGATTTTTGGCTTGATATATGTCTACCTCCTCACAGTGGCAACAGGCGACACAAGAAGAACTTCAACGAAATTGAAATCCAAAAACCTTCTATTCCAGATAAAATTTGGTTACCTTTAAAAGACAAGAGATAGAAAAACAAGGAACAGGAGCCCCAGTTAGAGGCGGTCAGTCTGAAACAAAAGACATCATGGATTTCTTTAATGTTTCAGTATCAAAATAGAGATCTTATGTTTAATATTCTCAGAGTGCCAATACATCCAAGCAGAATTTTAATCTTTTAGGATTACTCCACTTATCTACCAGAGTCGTCCTAACGTCCGCTAGGTGGCGTTGCCATAAGGTATCATAAACGAAAAGAACATAAACTCTCTCTTTCTCTTTTCCCGGTACCAGTGGATTTAAATTAATATTATGTGCGCCTCCGTCTTTATTCCTCCCTTTGTGGGTGGTTAAAGTTACCTGGTATCGAAGGAATACCGAAAAGGGTAAGTGTCAAGGTGGGGTGAGCAATACATGTTTCCAATTCACCCACGCGTGGGCGACCAAAGCACTTTAAACTTGTCCCTGTGTCATATTCCGCTCGGATTAACCTGCGGTTAAATCCCCACCCACCGCTCTCGTTCCCTCCCTCTCCTCTCTCTCTATCTCTCTCTCTCTCTTCATCCACGTATCTTGTTTCTCTCCTTGGGGACTTTTTAATCCCCAGCGAACCACATGTCGCCCTATAAAACAATCACATCATACAAATACCTTCAGCTTTCCGGTTCACACTCATCCCTGATCTTTTGAACAGAAGTAGAGGCTTAAACCTTGTTTCCTGTTTAGGATTGTGTTTCCGGTTCCTTCTAAAGCCTACTTCAACTCTATACTTCTAACGTTTCCGCCTAAAACTCTGAACATTTATTTACTATTTATTTACTTTTTTCCTCAATGGGAGTAAATAGGTTTATCTATCGTCCATTTCATAATCCGTCGCGATCTTTTGAACTGGAGTAGAACTTTATCCCTTGTTTTCTGTTTAGGATTGGGTTTCCGGTTCCTTCTAATGTATTTTCCTTCTCTTCCACTTCCGGTATCCCTTTGCGTAGCATTATCACCTTTCTTGGGGTGATGCCTCTTACTCTGTAACCTTCTACAACGAGTGGCTCTTAGGTAGGGTGAACATCATTTAAAAAAAAAGTAACAAAAAAGCCAACATAGAACACTTCTCAAATGCAAGTCTCAACATCTTTAAAAGAACTTTACACACCGTACGCACGGATAAGGACAGTTCTACATACATCTTTTCGTTAGCATCTTTTCTTCCTATTTAGTTTTGCTAAGGTAATAAATTTTTTTTCTAGTTTATTTCCTATCTCTTGTTCGAGAAAACATCCTTCCAAACCACAATGCTATTACTATCTCCTCCCATCCAAGCTCGCTTTAATTATCATCATCACCATTTCTAGCCACATATATGGGTTGAAAGGAGAAGAGATTAGCGTGGCGTGTCTTGGACAAGTAGACTTGGCATAGCTCATCCTTCTCCAGATCGAACCACAGATCATGTCATTCAACTTAAAGGCGTGGCCGTTGATTCTATCTGCGGAACCCTCCACCCTGGCCGTTTACTTAAGTATAAGAAACCATCCGCCTTGCTACGCCCCGTCATAACCGCACAGTTTATGCATAGCTAGGGGGTGGGGCTGTTTATCCCGTTGTGCTTAGAGGGCCATTGTCCCTACAAGAGGTTCATCCATTGACGGGTGTTGCTTTTAATCCTGCTGGGTGTCTAATCGCCTTTCTCACCAGAAAGAACTGGTGGGGGAACGGGTTTAGTCACTGATGACCAGAGCATGGGGCAAGTAGTACTGGGTTACATGATACCATTAGCACTCGTAGAGTGACCTGAAATAAATGTTTTCAGTATAAATAAATAAGGACATGTATATGTACACATCAATCTCTCTCTCTCTCTCTCTCTCTCTCTCTCTCTCTCTATATATATATATATATATATATATATATATATATATATATATATGAACAGAAAAGGGACATTTTAAAAAACAATACTTCAAATGGATAGGCTGTTCCCCGTAACGAGACTGAGCACAATTTTGATATAGAAAATGCTACTCTGATCAAAGGAGAAACAATTGACTAAGACGAAAATATTTAGAGAGTGCCTTGATCGCAATGTCACCCATAGTAAATTTGAGCCCTGGCTCTTACAATATTTCATCATTCCTGGCAGATCTATTATCACAGTGTGGCACATCTAATAACAAAAGTGATGGAAACAAAAAGAAAAAGAACCTAAACTAAATCGTTAAATTCGATATATAATTTTTATAAATATAACCGATTTAATTGAGGTTAAATTACATAATTTAAATATAATTTAGATTATATATATATATATATTTATATATATATATATATATATATATATATATATATATGAAATTTTGTTTTATGCTTTATATATATATATATATATATATATATATATAAAGCATAAAACAAAATTTCAAATTCCAAGCATCCAGCGTAACAAATTTTGTCCGACGAAGTCCTAAAGTACGAAACACGTCACACAAAAAGCGATCGTTATTATTATCTCTACCTTTCTCCCTCACCTCTTTTACACTTGATAAACGAACGGAACATTTTAAGACTGAGCGATACTTCAATGACATTCCTACCCTACGATAACGCACATACATACATACATCCACACATACGTTCCTGCCTGCGTACACATAGACTCATTCTTGCAAGGACTACTACGAACATTTTGTCGCCCTTGTATCAACCAAAATACATTCATTTTATTTGTAAACACCTAAATTGATTTATATGTATATAAATTTGTTGTTTCACTTTACAATTTTATTTTCTTGTTTTATACCCCTCTTATGGTGGGCTATCTAACTAACAAGGCCAAATCAGACTAATCTGTTTCAACACTCATACACTTCACTATATAACTGATACTCTTCAATATAAACTGGCAAAAATAAAGAGCTCTATATAAACATGTACTTATTCCATACAGTATAAATTAATAATTCTTCAAAAATGGTAATACCAAAACCACAACAGTCTGAAAACTTGGAATTTCGCTTTTTAAATTTCCAAAAATACACGAAATAAATAAGCTAATATTGAGAAATCTGGAAAACGAAATAATTTCAAAACCTGATTCTGTGCATGTATGTCATTACGCATTAATTGCACGAGTAAGGCATGAACTCGAAGTGTCCTATTCATTCGCTAGATTGGCAGTATTTTGGGATTTATAAAGAATGTAAACAAATATGTGTTCGCATTCGTTTCATTTCTAAGAAAGGGAGAATGAAGTTGGAGGTGAGTTGTACAGTTACATTTCGTACACGTCTGATTAAATGATTTTCTGGCAAGACGATCCTTAACTCAGCCCTATAAAGCGCGTGTAGCTCTTCAGACACTGGAGGCAACCGTCAACACGCGAAAGTTCGTTGCTGGAATTGGATTATGAAATTTTTTTTTTTTTAAAGAAATTTTTCCTTTTTACCTTTGAATTAACATTAAGTTAATAATTATTGAAGATACTGAAGTAATGATTATTTATTTCAAACTTGCAATATCTTATCTTTCAACAAACTTTTCGGTGCGAAATTCACAAGTGTCATTAAGAATTTTATCACAAAATAAAAAGTAAATAAAAATTAATTTTTTTCTTCAACAATGACGATATGAAGTATAAAATCATTTTTTTTTATGAATAATTTGTTTTTCTTTAACAGAACAGGTATTATTTTTTTTTAAGTTGAATTTTTCTGTCATTCGTAAATAAATAGATGACATTTAAAAGCAAAAGTAACGTTTTTCCCTGCGAAATTAATGAAAAATATATAAGGATCGCCTTGATTTCAGGGCAGTTGTCATTTGTCGACAATGCTGGAAACTGTTTTTTTTTCTTTTTACGATGTATGTAGCTTTTTAGGTGTCGTTTTCTATCTGTCAAATTCTCTAATGTATGTGCCTGTGTATGTGCGTGTGTGTGCGCTTGATCGATCTCTTAGCTACATTCACAGACAAAAATATTTTTTCGTTCGACTTACTTTTTTTGTGCGCAGTAGATTTTCAAAATAGTAGAAAGTGAAACGAATCGCGTGAAAATCCTCATAAGTAGCCTCTGCACGAAAAAGGCTTATTTTTCAACATTATATTCTGACCGCTAAAGAGATGGGGACGGGGGTTAAAAACTTGTTGCTTTTAACTTAAAAGCAAGGAACTTGTCTAAGAACAACGCCGTTTGGGGAATTTATTTCCAGAATGGTTGGTTCAAAACGAAGATTTTAAAATCTGGATTTATTTGTCATTGCCAGACTTCACATGCGAGTAATTATAAAATGGGGAATTTCAGTCACGACGGGAAATGAGAGAGAGAGAGAGAGAGAGAGAGAGAGAGAGAGAGATACAGACAGACAGACAGACAGACAGACGGTCGGTCGGGCTTGCGGCAGGATAGGTGGGTGGTTGGAGTTAAGCAACGTAAGAAGATAGGTTTGTTTATTTGCAACCCACGAACCCAAAATGTAACACGAGGTCTGAGTGGGAGTAAGAAAACGTTGAACGAGCATGCACCACACCTACACAACCGCCACACCCACACAATCGCCACACCCACACAACCCCACACCCACACACACCCATAATTTATCAGACACAACAGAAATGCACAGATAAAATTTGATAATCATTGTGACGTGACGAAATATGTTTTATATGAAAAACAAAACAGGAAAAAAAAAACAATTTTTATTTGATCAACACAGGAAAACGATATTAATCTCACTCTTATTGCTCACCCAACTTAAAGGAAATAATAAATAAAACTTTTAAAGCGCATGCGCGGGTGGTGTAATGGATATCGGCGTCGAGTTCAAATTCCGGGTTCAGTTCATTTTCATACAAATGAATGCCCACGGAAAAAATCTTTTCTCTCCTTTATGAGTTAAATAGACTGGCCTTTCTAAATAGACTGGCCTTTCTATATGTACTGGGCTCTCTAAATAGACTGGGTTCTCTAAATAGACTGGCCTTTCTAAATAGACTGGGTTCTCTAAATAGACTGGCCTTTCTAAACAGACTGGGTTCTCTAAATAGACTAGCCTTACTAAATAGACTGGTATCTCTAAATAGACTAGCCTCTCTAAATAGACTGGGCTCTCTAAATAGACTGGCCTTTCTAAATAACCTAGGCTCTCTAAATAGACTAGCCTTTCTAAATAGACTGGGATCTCTATATAAACTGGGCTCTCTAAAATAGTTTGGCCTTTCTAAATAGACTGGGTTCTCTAAATAGACTGGCCTTTCTAAATAGACTGGGCTCTCTAAATAGACTGGCCTTTCTAAATAGACTGTGATCTCTAAATAGACTGGCCTTTCTAAATAGACTGGGTTCTCTAAATAGACTGGCCTTTCTAAATAGACTGGCCTTTCTAAATAGACTGTGATCTCTAAATAGACTAACCTTTCTAAATAGAATGGACTTTCTAAATAGACTGGGTTCTCTAAATAGACTGGCCTTTCTAAATAGACTAGGCTCTCTAAATAGACTGGCCTTTCTAAATAGACTGGATTCTCTAAATAGACTGGCCTTTCTAAATAGACTGGCCTTTCTAAACAGGCTGGCCTTTCTAAATAGACTAGCCTTTCTAAATAGACTGGCCTTTCTAAATAGATTGGGCTCTCTCGTGGCAGCCAGTCTCAGAGAACGAAAACTACGTTCTTCACCCTAGGATGGAACGGAAAACCACTATTTCCCAAGGATTCACATAACAATTCACATATAATAAAGAATCTGTGAAGAGCCATGATCATCTATGTCCTGAAAGATGGCTGCATTTTTTTAAGTGCATGTTTTGTTTGGATTTGATTAAGCTAACAAAATATGAAAGTTCATAGATTATAACTAAGCAAAAAAAAAATAATGGAAGTTCTTACCATTTGTTTTTTGTTTTTCTTTTTGAGAGATATTTAAAAAGTCACGTTAATTTTCTAAATTAATTTTTTTCGTTTCGGCAAATCTATAAATAGCAGCGCAACAGTCAATCGAGTTCCTTGAAACCAGAGAAATACTCGATCACATGTTTTACTTCTGTAATTGTAATTCGGTAGCTTTATCGCTTGTTCATTGTTGAATCATGTAAAATAATGGGGGATAGAAATTGGTCTCGAAAGGGGGTGGATTTTAGCGCAGAATTTTCATGTCACGTTTATTTTCGTGGCCCCAAAATAGATATTAGGCTGCCGCAGGACCAATGCGAATCGGCTCGAGGGAACGTTTTAAAAAGAGGCAGCAAGATCCTCTTTTTCTCTCTCTCTCTCTCTTGCCGGACATTAGTCACGACACTCAGATCCTTTCAATCGGTTTGTGACGATCTACATCACACACATAAATACATACATACACAAATACAAATCATCAAAGCATCATACAACTAAAAGCATAAGTCAACACTACTTTGTAATAGGTAATTTACAAATCGCAGCAATGCAACCATTTTGTAATCGCTCTATTTTCATGTAGTTGATTTTGTGCACTTTGGGGAGAAACGGATCCCAGAAACATTCTTGACTTTCCCCAAAACTCGCTCGCTGATTGGTCAATGCCAACCAATCAGATTGTCTGCACCTGAAGAACAATTCTTCCCGCGCAGCGATTCGGAGCTGATGATTACCCATATAAGCAAGAAATATTCTCAGATAATCAGTGAGATTTCAGCTGCCAAACGAATCCAGGACAGTTGAAACCATGCGCCAATCTTCCCACTCACACCACCACTCACATGCTGAATATTCCTTACACTCACATAATCTTTCCCTTGCACAGCAAAACTGTTGAAAACATTTATTACCAGAAACTATCACAAACTTTCTTTCTTTCAGTGAACTTTGGAATACAAATAATAGTTTTACTCAATGCATGCCTTTTTTTCACATCCTTGTTTGGACATCTTGTTAAATACATATTTTATGTGTAATGATGTCTTTGGCTTATCCTTTCTTCACCTCAGTTTGATTTCCTAATCTAAGTTAAATTAATGTGGTGAAGTCCGCCACAGGTTCATCACTGCATCAAATGCAGCCTTCACACATTTTGTTTGACATTTTAATTTTTCAAATACATTTATTCTTGTTTCTATATAATAAATTCTGATAGTGTCTGATATGAAAAAAGTTCCATACATTCAGTAAATATCATTACTGTTCTTTTTACTTTCGAACTTGCTCCCTCTATATGTGAATAAAATCTATCAACACGAAATATTGTGATTCATGTCGTTATGAATGCCTCAGCCACCAAATGTGCAGTAAATTCTGTTAATGGCTGAGCTTCAATCGAGCCAAGTTGAACAGTCAGTACACGTTAAGATTTAATAGGGATTATTACTATTGAGAATTGGCGGAAGTGGTTTAATAATATCACTGTGGGTAGTCTGAAAATATTTAACTCTATGTTTTGGATGGGAGATTTTAGTGATTTGCATTCTAACAAAATACACTTTTCTTGCAGAATTTCTTCACAAATTTTCCCAACAATGGCCTTTGACCAACGGCAAATGATCTTATACCAGGATGAAATCATGCATAAAGGTGATCAGAAATAGATTTACGTAGAGGATTTTATTATATAAACTTCACATAGTATTCTAAACTGTTACCTGCCACAAAACATTATTTTACACTAACACGAGATGAAAATCGCCTAAGTTATAAATTGTACTGTAGCCATTACTGGGAAATCACAGATATCTACTTGTACTGAAAGAGCTGGACATATAAGACAATCAACTATTATAATATGAAATATTTGAAATATGTACAGTAAGAATTGACTTGTGCCAATGTTTCCTGATTTTGGATAACGGCAGGCTTTGAAAGAACCGCCCAGTTGCTTACGATCAGTAAACAGTAGCTCCTTCGATATGCTAATGAAAGAGAAATACTGTCATATAAGCCACTAACAATTTTCTATCGAAAGTAGAGGACTTAGTCTGGATCTAAATTTTCAAGAATTGGTACTATTTGATGTAATGGTGCACTAACAACATACCAATTATCATCAGTAAGTAACTGAACCGTTTACTAGCATGGTTTGTAGATCTGCTAATGGAGTCTGCAATATATGTAAACATTTTAGAGATTGCAGGAAATTCCAGAGGTTCTACCTAGGATCTCGGAGCTCTTTTAGACTTTATATGCGATAGAGATTCTCAAAAAAGGAGATACTTGCATCTCAGGGAGTGGAAATGTAAATTTCAGGATATCCACTGATACAAGTTTCCTTTCCTTTTAATTTGTTCACTTCATTACAATTGACAGGAGAAACGGTGGAATAATGGACTGAAGAATCGGAGAGCCGATTTTGAATTCCAGTCGAGTTCATTACATTTGCTTACGCGCTAATAACCTTGGGAATGGTATGAATCCATCTCCCCCTACCCCCAGCTATGGGTAAATAGCAGGGCAGACTTGAGTGGTAACCAGTCTAGGGGTAGGAAAAACTCTGAATTCTAAACTTTCAATTATGGGTAAATAGTAGGGAAGTCTGGGCCATGTAGCCTTGGTTGCCAACCAGACCAGGTGAAGGAAAACTCTGAATTCAAATCTGGAGCCAGAGTCCCTAAGACGGTCCGATGCCATGTTTCGTTGTAACAACTATTGTGACGACGCCGGTGCCACGCTGTATTGATCTCTGATTTCCCCTTGGATAACATCGGTGGTGTGAAGAGACGTGCTGCATGGGAAACCGCCGATCTAATAATGTAAATAGTGTACATAATACCTCATCTCAGAAATATAGACAGATACTGAAAGGCCGAAACGTTATAATAAATATGGCAACAAAAATGAGGACAATAGTCCGAATAATGTAAATAGTGTACATAATACTTCATCTCAGAAATATAGACTCAAACATTATTATGAGAGTTTTCATCATTACTGAAAACAAGAATGCCATCCAAATGTACAAACATAGAATCAACATGTACGAATATCTTGTCCATGAAATGCCGGAATAGTTCTGTAGTATTCTGAAGTTAAAACATTATATTTAGGCTCAGGTGCTATAAACTGCCGCCTTGAGTACATCATAGAGGGTTATACTTTTAATTGATGATACGCCGAATTCAAATTGATGTTAAAAAAAAAAACAGTATTTGCCTGCAAGCTTCGAAATGAAAAAGTTAACATTTGGAATTGGATAACTGTCGCTTCTATTCAGCGCACACTATTTCTCACATTATTGCAGTCAGATTTCAGATTTTGATATAAAGAGTTAACACGTTTGTACTTTGAAAAAGAAATTACTCCCGAGCGTTGATTTTTTTTTTTAATTCAGCTTTCATGCATTTGTATTTTCCACTGAGAGTTTTTTTGCAAAGACTGAAACATGACCTTTTGTATTAATTCAGTGGTAAGCTCCACAGTATTTCTCGATAGAATTCTTCTGAAACGTTGCTTGGAATTTTTCTTTATCAAACTCCTTCCTTACGAATGATGCTAGTCAAGTGTTATGTTAGTTATTAATCACCAATTCGACAGAAGAAATAGACACATTGTGGTTGACTTTTCTTTTAGTGACAAGAACGAGGTTATTCTTACAGTCTATTGTCAGTACAAAATTATTCAGAAAATCGAATCCCAGGAGAGAAATGCTGACATCGGTAATCACGAAAGCCAACGAGAACGATTTTCTAAATGATGTCAGTTTCTAGGTAATTCTCTCGTCACCGGTGAATGAAAGCTAGGTTTAGTTTTAAATAATTCTTTGGACAAAGGAAGGTATTATAGCCATGCCTATATCAGCAATAAATTTAATTTTGATAGCTCCACTTTTTGTGATAGCTTTCAAGAATGGCGTGTGTGTTGGAGTCAATGCTGTCTATACACGTATCGCTGGGAGAGGGGTAAAATGTGGAGATCCATTTTCATCTTGGTTAATCTCAATCAATCAGTACAAGGCCTGAGAGCCATTCAAGGCAGAAGATTATTATAAAAATATTTATGATGAATGAGGTGTGTGATATGATTGAAAAAGATGGTTTGAAAATAAAGATTATAAAGATAAGGACAGATAGATATTGACGCCTGACTTGAATAAATTAAGATTGTAGCGTTCCGTTAAGCATCCACAAGGGAGTCTGTTCCACTAAGTAACAGTTCTTGGGAAAAAAAAAGTTTTCTAAGTGGAACGTCCTCCTTACGTTTGGAACACGGAGGAAATGGAGTATCCTACCTATAAAGGTCGGAGTTAATATGACTAAAGAATGGAGATATGAGCCTTCGCTTTGGAAAAAGCGAGAGGGTAGCGATAAGGTTACAAATTTATGTCTGTGGGAAAGAGGTTTTAGAGTGGAATATAATACACCAGGATTTTCAGGTTTTTACCTTCTCTGTATCAAACATATGAATTCTGCATATTTTGGGTGTGTCTGGTCAGTGGGATACAAAATGAGTTCCATTGGTTGTGTTGAATTTCTGCTTCCTCTTTGTAGTAATATTTTTTTTATAAGATGATAGATTTTGATGCATAGCAAAAGCCGTTGACGATTTAATAAAGGCACCAGTTTATCTCTGTTCATTTAACCTAGCTGTTTACTCATTATATTAAGTCTGTGAAGCATATACCTGCGATACAGACGCCGGGGTTCTGCTTTCAGAAATTCATGAGCTATCTACTCACTGGCACAAAGGCGACCTCTCCTTTATTGGCCTTGTTTCTTCAACATGTGAGCGATCATGCCTATCCTTTGTAACTTTTAATAAGGTTTGTCTTTTTGCTATCACTCTTAATCCCTGTTCTATCAACCATTTACACAAACTCCTTAGGTACGTTTTCCACTGGTTTCCTTTGTTCCTCTTGGCTTCAAATGCCTTCTGAGTGTCAAATTCTCTAAGCCTTCTTTCTTTATTATGTCTCCCAGAAATCTTTTTTAAGCATTTCACTCCAAGCAAGGCGGGAGTGCCATTAACATGCAAGGGGTTACAGAGAGGTGGGAGCAAGAGTAAAGAAGCGTGATAGAGGAAAGGATGAAGAGAAGGGCGGGGAATTAGATTAAGGCATCTGGAGATGTCGATTGACATTGCATTTGAATATTTGGCGATTATAGCTATCAGGGTAGCAAGTAAGAGGAAGGGAATTTCACTGACGGGAAGTGCGAGACATGAAACTATTGGAGTAGAAGAGACGGCTAAATTTAACCATTTCGACAGTGAAAGGGTGGGACTGATGCCAAATTAGTAGCACGTTTAAATTCATGCAGTTTGGGAACCAGCGAAAGTAGCTCATCGGAGCAGTTAACGCGAAAGTATTTGTAGAAAAGACAGAGGGAAGCGACGGCACGTCTGTGAAAAAACGACTGTAGATGAGATGCCAGAACAGGGCCAATCACATTGCATATCCGTCTCTGGATTTTGTCGGAGACCTTAAGATAAACAGCGGCGGCTCCAGACCATATATGGCAGAAGTATTCCATGCAAGGGCGAATGGTTGATTTATAGATTTGAAGGATGGACTCGGACGAGAAAAACTTTCTGGCGCGACACAGAGAACCAACTTTACTTGCAGTAGATGAAGCTATTTATTGATTCAATGTATTTGTTGCATCTCAGGTCAGCGAATAGTGTAAGACCAAGCAGTCGCAGAGAGGTGCTGCCATGGAGTTGAGCATCAGACATTCTAATGGGAGGCAGTGAGGGTTTTCTGTGGTGGGTAAGAGAGAGCAGTTTTGTTTTTGAGGCATTAACGTTTACCAGTCATTTCTTGCCCCAGTCAACAACAGATTGGAGGTCCTTTTCGAGACCAACGGCCAGGTTAGTTTTGTCGGCGACACCAGATTTGCTATTGAGGTAGAATAGTAGTGTCATCTGCATAGATGGCTACTTGAGAGCTGATAACATCGGGAAGATCGTTAATAAGAAACAGTGTAGGGCCAAGGATAGAGCCTTGGCGAACACCTGTTTTCGTAAGAAAGGAACTGGAGGAGAAACCGTTTTAGGGTGACCTTCATTACACGGTTTCTCAGGAATGATTGTATTAAGTAAAATAATCGTCCTGTAATGCTGTATGTAATGTAAGGTGCTTAATCACTTCGGGGGTGATTAAAGCTTCAAAGACTTTGCCGAAGAGTGGAAGAAGACTGATAGGACCGTAGTTAGATGGTTCAGAAGGGTCTCCAGAATTCTTAAAGACAGGTACAGCAGATGAGGACTTCCAACAGGCTGGAAAGCAAGTGTCGTTAAGGCAGTAGTTATATAGTTTGGAGTGGACAGGAGCCAGTTCAGGAGCACATTTCTTCAGGACAATGGCTGGTATCCCGTCCCCACCGCTAACCTTATGGGTGTCTAATTTAAAGATGATGCCCAATACCATCGACGTGGTTATGTGCAAATCGGTCAATAGAGCCGCAGCTCTAGGGGAAAAATCGGGTGTGGGTACACTGAATAGTAAAGTCTTTTTGCTATCCCTCCTAATCCCTGTTCTATCAGCCATTTACACAAACTCATTAGGTAGGTTATCCGCTGTTTTCTTTTGTTCCTCTTGCCTTCAATATGCCCTGTGAGTGTCAAATTCTCTCAGCCATCTTTCTTCATTATATGACGCAGTAATTATTAATGTTTGTCTTTGTGCTATCTCCCCTTATTATTGTTCTATCAATCATTTACATCTGTTCTGTACACTTTTCGACAGCTTTTCCACTAACTCCTTGTAGTTTTCGACCCGGCAATTGCCTAAGAAGTTTTTCACCACGTCAAGCGCGTAATTCGATGTCATTGGTTGAATTAACAAATTCATCATCTTTAATGAGTTTCCTGATATCAGGACCATCAAACACTCCTGCTTTGAGGTTTTCGGTTCTGCGTCCTGGAAACGTTTTATATATATATATATATATATATATATATATATATATATATATATATACTCAAAACATTTACTTTCTTTGTCGAGTGATTTTACATACTGTTTCATTAATCCCAGTTTGATATGCAAGGAAGGGAAGATGATTTTTTTCTTTCGAAACTAGCGCTGCACTAATAACGTTCTTTTCACCGACCTTCAACTCTCGGGGTGACCAATCTTTCCTCTTCCAGTGCTTCTCTTTTGCTGTACTGTTCTACACACACACACACACACACACACAAAAAAAAAAAAATAACCATAGTAATTTCGTGTAGTCACTTTGTTGACGAAGCAGGAAATTTGTCATTTTCAAATCGACACATAACACCCCTTTATGTTTGGTGTAGTCAATCTGTTCCATAAAATCTGTTTGATGGCATCCTGTCTCTCTTTCAATGTTGTTGAATGACTTATAGGCACATACATGTTATTATTATGGAGCAAAACACATTTCAAACAACTTTTTGAAATATCAATGAACAATCTCCATTCATCAAGGTCGTATTTGTGGATGCCTAATAAAAGAAGAACGCTCTCAACCTCATTGCAATGAACAAGATCCATGTTCTCATTGAAAATGGCACAAATTCGGCATCCCTATTTCGATAGAGTGTTACCTTTGTGCCTTTTGCTAACAGGCGTTTTTCGTTGAGCCTAGAGGCCAAAAGTTCTGCTGATTCTTTGCTTGGATTTAAGTCTCAAACCAAGTAATTCAGCTGATTTTGTTTAAACGGCTCTGGCATGGTTTCGAGAACATAGTCAGGATAGTTTTCGCCGTTTCTTTCATTTACATCAGCATCAGACTTGTAACTTTCAACCTATTTTCGTGAAAAACTGAGATCGGCAAATCATCTGAATGTGGCACTGGTCGAATAGTGAAATGAAGACTGGGACATTTATTAACTAAATTTTGCGATCAGCCAAGATCGTAAATTGATCTTCTTTCCAAAACTGAACAATTTCAGTACAGCAAAAACGGTAGCCAACCATGAAAAACTAAATCATTTGTGTAATCAGCACCATCAAATTAGCTAAAAAAAAAACTGGGATCGGCAAATCATCTGAATGTGGCACTGGTCGAATAGTGAAATGAAGACTGGGATAGTCGATAGATCTGCGTTTCTTTTGGTTCAGTCCCGCAAAATTGACTGAGCAGAAGTAACATTCGTCAGAGTTGTTCTTTCACGCCAGATCACAGAAATAACGAATCTCAGCGATTTTTGGGTACCTGAAACAATGTGAAAGGCCCATGATTTGTCACCAAGCACGATGTGTAAGTAAACACGATATGATTTCTTGTAAAAGTCAGATATTGGTTTCCTGTTGGCTTTTGGTGTGAACTCGTCTCATGTCTAGCAAAATAAGTTGGGATCATTTTTGCATTCTCTCGTTGAAGCCATGTCATTTGATATCTATCCCTATGATAAAAAAGAACATGAGTCAGTTGAACATTTACATTACACTTTGCGTGTTCACAATTAGGTAATTTCATCTTTCCTAATGTCCTACGGAGAGATTCGTAGAACTGTCAATGACAAAAGATGGAATGAGTCGATACGCAGATTCTACTTCGTATCTTTATCGTAATTATTTTATAGTGGTTACTAACACTATTTATTTTGGAGGGGACTAACATAGAATAGAACTCACAAAAATATTAGATCTAACAGACAAATATAAGATCTATCTGACTAAAAGTAGTTTAATTAATGTAAGTGAGATTTCACAAGACGACCGTAATCACAAGGCTATGAATCCCAAGAAGATTTTAGGGTTTCAATTTTTTGATGTCACCTTAATTATCAGGTTTATTAAAGTGTATTACTGATAAAGTTTATCAGTTAATTTGAATTTTGGCGATAAATAGAAGAAATTCGGTATTTATATTTTAAAATTTTTGACTCAAAAACACTTTTTTTTATATAAAAATTGTTTATTTCAGGTGGCTGACATAAATTGCTCGGCCTACCTGAAAATTCATGGGTTTCTACGACCTTTATTAACTAGATTTTGTGATCAGCCAAGAACGTAAATTGATCTTTTTTCCAAAACTGAACAATTTCAGTACAGCAAAAACGTTAGCTAACCGTGAAAAACTAAGTCATTTTCGTAATCAGCACTATCAGATTAGCTAAAAAATGTGTTTTGTTTCTTGGCACCAAAAATCGTGTTGATTAGTGTTGTAACTGAATCAGTGACAGGTAATCAAATTTTGTAACTTTACACCAATATTTCTTTTCGGTATACAGACAGGCGTTCAGTTATTGCAGCAGTTTTCAGTAATTTGTCGAACATTTTGTGTTTTGATCTTTCTTATGTCGGCAAAATTTTCATTCATCGTACCGCTGCAGATCCAAAATCAGAGAAGGTAACTTCGTATCAATTTCAGCCGTGATACTGCAATGATTTGAATTTCATAACTGAAGGATTAACGTGTCGTCGATGAAACAGGCGGAGCTTCAAGATAATTACTGATATTTCCATAAGGTTTAGTGTCTTCAAACTTAAACGGCAGGAAAACTTTGTACGAACGTATGCGCCAAGTGGGTGAACGAGAACATCATTTTTAAAGTGTCATTTTTATGCTTATTAATTATATACATAAAAATGATCTTTTAATTTTTTGTTTAGATTATAAAGTAAAGAAAATAGGAAATAAAACAAATGTTGCGTTCCTAATTTTAAATTTTGAGAATGAAGATCTCGGATTTGGATCCTTTGTCTATCACTGATAGTGATTCCGAAGGAGGTTGTATAATATTGTTATGGGCGTGTTCATTGTGCATATATCTTTTGTATTATTAACGATTCAAGAAAACAATGAAACTCCAAATGTGAATCAACAAGTAAATATTGAAATAACATACAAGAACAAAATACACAATAATTTGTATTCAATGTATATAGATTAAGGGAAAAGTTGATTCCCTTTTACTGTATTTTGATTTGTAATTGATTGTTCGAAAGAAAGTTCTCCGTTAGAGAGAAATGTTCAGGGATCAATGTTAGAAAAAGTCTGCTATTAGAATAGATAACACAAGAATACAATTGATCAGAAAGTGTGTTCTGTTAGAGAAATCAACAGAGTCCTGGTTGATTGAACTTGGCTGAGTCACAGAGAGATATGTATATATGTATTACAAAATTCTGTGTCTGTGAGTGCGTTTGAAATGTTGTGAGTAAATCATAGGTTTGTGATGACAGGCGAAATTTAGTGGACTCTATATTTATTGTGAAAAAATTACACAATTATAGCACAAGGCCGAAATGGGGGGGTTGAGGCTAGTCATCACTAACTATCATACCTAGCTAATCCGATTCACGACCCATTCATACATTACAATTTCCACATTCACCATTAGAACTCGTCCGTCACCAATCAATCCTGCATACACCATAATACCGCATCCTCTCAAGGGGAACCTACAAAATGCGCTCCATGTCATAAAAATATAATGATTATATATGTACAATTAAAAATTTACGGGTGAATGAAATAAAACGATACACAAAAGTAAGAAAACATAACTGATGTTAGTAGGGCCCGTCCAACCCTCAAAAATGAGAGGCCGCTGTATTCTGCCCATTTGGACAAAATCAAGAAGCTCTCTCGCTAAGGGAGTGGGAAAAGGATAAAAAATTATACGGCCATGGGAAAATATAAAGCTGACCCAGTCGAGATAAAAGGGGCCAAAAATGAACTGGGGAGGTTGGGAATCTCAACCGGGATCATAACCAAAGATGTGGCCGGGGACAGGCCGGGAACAACACTTACTCACATTAACTAGGTACACAAAAGCTTGTCTAACCTAACCGGGGGGGGGGGCTCCACAAGAAACCACCCCAATGTGACGTAGGCTTGACCTAAATGAGAAAATCAGGGCTAGCCCCGTTCAAACGAACTAAGCTCGCTCTGAAGACTGTCGAATGCAAGCGTTTTCTATCAGTTCTAATCTTTATCTTGAGCTGATGCTCAAAGAATCGGATCAGATCCTGATGAGAAAGACGGATACCCCGCAAGGCTTTCTCCTGTCGCGTCTTCCATTAGGGCTGTGGCCAGCAGCGTCAGAAACACCATCCGTTTCACACCGGAATACGGGGGCGACACATTGTCACACGCGTATATGCGATCAATGGGCACGAGCTTTTCGGGAGTGAGACGAGCCGTCAGCTCGCCGCCATGGTCCCATAAGGGGCGGACCCGGGGGCAATGGTAGAACGCGTGAGAAGACCACATCGTTCACAGTCTGGCAAATCAGCCAAGCCCATATGAAGACCTTGTCACTGAGAAGCAGCTGAATACGAGCCAATCGCCAGGTAAGCGAAAACTCAGGGTTACCAAGATAATCCGCCGCTGGCGCCCAAGACCAGTAACTCCTCCTCCGACAAGTCGAGCTCCTCACGTAGGGAATCCTTCGCGACCCCCTCCACTAGAAGACAGAAGACCTTCCCAGGCCGAGAAAGGTCACTGAACCGAGGAACAGCCAACAAGGCCGACTGACACTCACGAAGGAAATCCGATTGATCCCGGGGTTTACGATGGCGCTCAACCTGCGAAATGGGCGAGCGCTCGAGCGCCTTCCGATGGTCTTTACAGAGAGGAAGTACGGACATTGATAAAGGACAAGAAGGAAAATGAGTAGCACACACCTCCGCCCTCCCCTTCACGGACAACCTCCGTCGACACCAAGTCTGCCCGGCAGCATCGACCTTTACTCGTACTTCAGACCAATTTTTCTCCAGCTGGAGGTCGGGTTCAAAACACACTCCAAGTATGCGGACAGGACCATCCGTCCAATCGAAGGGCCCCGGAAGATCGACTCCCTTCCAGGCACCTAACCGCAAGCCGGGCGACTTGTCGCGGTTAATCTTGGCCCCTGTCACCTTTTCGTACTGATCAAGCGCCTTCAGTACCGTCTCAATGTCGCTGCGGGACGACACGAAAGCAGATACGTCATCGACGTATGCAGAAACACGGTAATAGTCCAAGGTAGAACCAATAAAGAAGAACTCGAAGACGGATATGGAATAACACAGATATATTAGAAACAGGAATATATACAGAGAAGTAGAAAGTGTTAGTACGAACAATCAGGTTTAGTAGTAATTGTCTGAACGCGACTCTGTTTCGGACTACCTCTGACTGACTGACTCACTCGCTTGCTCTGCCTGACTGACAGACTCATGACGGACTTCACTCCAGACTTCAGACTGAACTCCAGACTTCAGACGGAACTCTCCGCTTCCTCTTGAGGCGCAGTATTTATTACGTATGGAATAGTTCATTATGTTATTATGGGTAAGGCCCCATAACAGAAACCCTGGCTCGAGCCCCTCCAGGAACGGTGATTCCGCGTAGGGCCGGACTGCACGTCCTGTCCCTCAGCCGGCGAAGGAGAGGCTCCAACGCCAAAGCATAAAGTAGGGGCGACAGTGGACAACCCTGACGGACCGACCTAGACAGCGCAAAAGCGCCCGACAGCTTCCCGTTCACCTGTACCACAGCACTGGGGGAGTGATACAGGAGGCTAATCCAGCGGTAGAAGTCGGGTGCGAATCCGGCGGCCTGCAGTACAGTAGCAAGGTAGCGATGGTCAACCCTATCAAATGCCTTGGACTGATCCAAATTGGTCAGCGCGGCCTCATCGTCGTCTTTTACACCCTCTATGATCGTGTGGATCAGATGCAGGATGCTCTGAACTGTTCGGCTCCTCACAGAACAAGTCTGCTCAGGACCCAACAGAGACTCGGCAACTGATTGCAAACACTCCTGCAGGATCTTGGCCCAAATCTTTAACTCTGTGTTTAGCAGAGTTATGGGCCTGTAGTCATCTAGTTTTCTCCCAACACCCTTGCCTTTTTTCAACAGCGTGATCACACCCCTGGAAAACCGGTTGGGGAGGGACCCCTGCCGGAACCAGTTGTTGAACACAACCGTCAAAATCAGGACAAAGATGTGCGACAGCCTCAAATACAATTCATAGGGCAAACCATCCAAACCGGGTGACTTGCCTCTGCCGACCTTCTTCAATGGACTCTACTGGCGGCTTGTGAAAAAGCTTTTAAAGCTACAGACAGGCTCCCAGCGAAACCGTGGGAAAAGTTCATTTTGCACTAAAATATATGATTGGTTAAAATTTGACCAATCGCTAAATTTGTACTAACGAAACAACTAAGCAAGTTCAAAACCGAAGAATTCAAAGCAACGACTGCAATGGCTAAATTGTCCTATAGAAAGGCAGTATTAATTTATTCGCAGACGAATAAAATGTGGGCGTGGAAAAATATAGCAGTCGCTAGAATATAGTATGTTAGGTTCGAGGCTGTTGGTTTCTGGGCAACTTGTAGGACGAAGGGCAGGGATAAGATGTATTGACTTCTCTTGCTATCCTATTTCCTCAATAAGAGTAGATAGGTTGCGATTCGCCTATCGTCCGGTTCACACTCTTTTCCGGTCACTTGAATAGAATATATTTCTGTCGTTATTTCTGAGATGAGGTATTGTCATTATTTACATTGTTCGGACTGTTGTCCTCATCTTTATTGCCACAATCCGGCCTTCTTCATGATTGAAATTTCGAACAGAAACCGTAGCGTTGTAGGGTACTGCTTATACTGACAATTTCTTGTTCATATCAGGCGTAGCTGACCACATATGGAGGGAAAACGGAGATCACCCCACCCTGTGAGATGAGGATGAGAACGTCACAGGAAAATAGGAAAACGATGCTGAAGGTAACATCAATCAACTAAGTCACGAATCTTTTACTTGTATTAATTTTTTTTCTCTCTCTCTCTAACTATATATATATCAGGTCATCCCATAAGTTCCGTCCGAATTTTAACTTTTTGTTAAAATGAACGAAATTTAAAGAGTATTTTATAATGTTCAATGGAGATGAACATTATTTTTATGTTTAGATACATTTAAACTGATCAATTTTTTTTCAGAGAACAACAAAATTAAATTTTGTTTGATTAAAACCCTGCTAACATGGAAGTACCCAAGAATCATTTGAGGCACATAATGCTTTATGAGTTCAAGAAAGGAAACTCAGCAGCCGAAGCGGCTAGAAACATTCACTCAGTTTATGGAGAGGAATGTGTGAATGAAAGAACTTGCAGAAGATGGTTTGCAAAATTCAGAGGTGGAGATTTCACCCTTGAAGATGAAGATCGAACCAGACGTGCAGTTGAGTTTGGTGAAAAGCTTCTTGAAGCAGCCCTTGGAGAAAATCCTGCTTTATCAGTTGAGGAATTGGCAGTGGTTCTCAGTTCAAACCATACAACTGTTCATCGTCATCTTCAACAACTTGGAAAAGTTCCTAAACTTGGAAAATGGGTGCCTCATGAATTGTCTGAAAACAACCTCAAATCCTGAGTTGACATCTGCTCTTCTCTCCATTCTCGCCAACTTGTTTCACCTTTTTTGAATAGACTTGTGATTGGCGACGAAAAATGGATCTTTTATCGAAATATTAAGCGTCGTAGACAGTGGTTTGGTAAAGGGGAAGGACCTCAGCCACAGCCGAGAAGAGAACTACATGGGCAAAATGTTCTTCGTTCAATCTAGTGGGATCGCCAAGGAATAACCCATTTTGAATTTTTACCACCTAATGCTCAAATATACTGTCAGCAATTAGAGCGTTTGAACCAAGCTTTGAGGGAAAAAAAGACCTGCTCTAGTGAATCGAAAAGAGGTGATGTTTCATCGGGACAATGCACGACCCCACACAGCAAGAATCACGTCACAAAAATTCGAAGAACTTGGTTGGGAGAAAATTCCTCATCCACCTTATTCTCCCGATCTTGCTCCTTCAGACTACCATTTGTTTCGTAGCTTACAGAATCATTTGGAAGAAACAGCTTTTGTAATGCAGGAAGAGGTTAAAACTGACATTTGTGAGTTCTTCGAATCAAAGCCAAAAGAATTTTACAGTAATGGAATTAGTAAGCTTGTTAATAGATGGAAGGAAGTCATAGATAATCAGGGAAAATACATTGTTGATTGAATATGTAATTAAATGTCACTTGTTTTCTTTATTCAAAATTCGAACAGAACTTATGGGATGACCTGATATATATATATATATATATATATATATATATATATATATATATATATATATATATATATATATATATATACTAGCCGAGGTACCTGGCGTTTCCCGGCTGTACATGGCTGCAATTGTATAACTGCATCCCTCTGTATACCCACACCTCCAGTCTAGAAATGTCTGCCTACATCACTGGTTGCATGCATCATCTGTTAATATACTAAGCTACTCCCATCTAATCGTTTTTACGGTTTGTTCTTTGCAAGTGTTTGATTGTTCTTAATAAAGGAATTCTATCGATAAGACCTTCTTGTGCGGTCGTTGCGCGGGGTTAAATTGTTTCAGTATTTTAAATATTCAGTAAATTTCCTTTAGCCGTAATAACTTTCAAATATTAGGTTGGTGGAAAAATAATGACGTAATAATGTCGTTTTTTGACGTAACGTCAAAAAACGACATTATTACGTCATTATTTTTCCACCAACCTAATAGTATGTCATTGTTCACAAATCTAATAATCAAACAAAAACAGGGAAGAAGCGTCAGAGCTTGATTAAATTGCAAACGCATGAACCCCTCCCTTCTTCGCACATTTACTGTAAATCTTGTGTTGATAAGAGGTTCTGCGAGAATTTTTCCCTTTTAATGCTTCAATAATCATTCTCAAAAAAAAACTTTGCATCAAAGGTTGTTTGAATGCCAATTTAGGGTAGAATCATATGAAGAAACTATTGGCTAAATGGCAAAAGCCGATTTTGGACCTAATTTGTCGCAGATTTCGTCGACTTAACTGAAATTATCTCAGCCAAACATTCACGCTAGACAATTTGTAATTTACATGTCAAATTTGGAAAGCATCAGATGAAAAACCAGGGGGTTATGGCTGAAAAACAGTCTTTTTGAGCAGTTTTTCGTAGTTTTTCGTTATACACGGGGTTGTGAGCCGGACGAAAACACACTATCTTATTTCTTGCATGATAGCAATTTTTTTTTTTTTCGAAGAAAATTGGATAAAAAAATGAGGAAGTTATTCAAGTTTTTATTTTAAGTAATACGAAAAACCGCGATTTTTTCAGTTTTTGCAATTTTTTGTCCAAAGCCAATGTCGCAGGAAAATTTTCAAGCACTCTACATAAGCCTCGTAACATGATCTTTGTCTTGTATTAAGTGCAAAGAACATCAACTTATCCAGTAAAAATTGTCTTCACGTGTAACTTTCCCTTTTTTTATTTTGAAAAAAAAAAAAAAAAATCTTACCCACCTTCACTTTTATCGATTTTTTTATCAAATCCGGGGTTGGGGGTGGTAGGCTGAAGATTGAAAAGTTGGTATTGACCTATCTTATTAAATTTGCAACATGTGTGTACAATTTAATCGAAATCGGTCGAGAAATGTGGACGTGCATAAATAGCATACACACATACAGATACACAGACATATTCTGTTTTATATATATATATATATATATATATATATATATAGTGTGTGTGTAACCCGGATATAGGAGAGGTTTTATCTGGTCCCAAATTAGAGCCTGTGTTAATGTACATAAATTAGACCCGGGTATAAGAGACCCCGATATAAGAGAAACCCTCGGATATAAGAGACTTCGTCTCCGGTCCCGACAACTCTCTTATATCCGGGTTACACTGTATATATATATATATATATATATATATATATATATATATGAACAGAAGTTTGATACCATAGAACCTATATATAGATTTGGAAACGCAGGGAAGCATTCTTCTTTCAAGATCATTTTCAAACAATACTTTGTCAGTACAATACGTTTGTAAATTTTAAATGGGTTAACAATTCGCACTGTGAGAAAAGAAAAATATAAGTAGGACAAAAAGGAACCACGACTAAAACACAGATTAATTAATAAAAACGAGGGAGAAAAATATACTAGCAAAAGAGCCAATGTAAAGGATTCCTAGTGAGTATAAAATGGGAAGAATTGACTCCTGTAGTACTCCTTAAAAGACCGAGAGAGCGAACAAAATGTTTTTTGTCTGCACATGGACGGTTGATGTAATTTAATAAAGACCGCTTCTAATATGCGTAAATATTGTGTGGACCGAACTCTGAACAGGAAAGTAAACGAATCGTCAGTGTATGTTTCCGCACACTCTGGGTTGTCTAGCAAATGGTGACCAATAGCCAAGTCGTGAACATACTGAGTACAACGCGTACTGCAATTAAAAATATCCTGTCTTATATTTACAGGAACATGTCCGATCCGGGTTTCGAGTCTCTGATTGGTTCGGCCTACATAGTCAGCCTCGCACTGACATTTGAATTTATAAACCACAGAATTGCCTTGGGGAGAAGGACAAGCCATCTTTGACAAATGAGGGAAAAACCGGATTAGTCCCGAAGGCAACACGCAACCTAACCGCCGAAATACCCGATGTAACACAGGCTGACACTCTGTTGGCTAGTGACATTTCCGGCATAGTACAATTTCAAATATACAAGACACAGGGTCAGACCAAAAACTACCGGAGCCTTGAAGCATTTAATTTCGCGTCCAACCTTGCGCTTCGTGATATTTTCAAGATACTCATTGTCACTGAAAATGCCATAAATGTTCTCTATTTCTTTGTTAAACCTGCAAGGGGAACATATGATCAACGAGCGGTGGACTGAGGTAGAAATCGGGTTTATCTTGCGAGTCTTGGGGATGAAAGAATTCCAATTAGTCTACAGATTTGTGGAAGTAGGTTTTCGGTACACATTGGTAATGAACGACTCTTCCTTCCATTCAAGCAGAACGTCCAAAAAAGGAAACGTAATATCTTGTTCTCTTTCTCCGTAGTGAACTGAAAGAAAGGATGGTGGGGGGTGGAATGGAGTTGGACGTGCATCCTCAATGGAATCAAAGACGGAAATATATATATATATATATATATATATATATGTGTGTGTGTGTGTGTGTGTATATATATATATATATATATATATATAGTTTATGAAAAACTAGGTAATCCGTATGGGTAAAGCTAAGGAAGATAAAATCCAAAGAGCTCAATGTAAATCCAGAGCAAATAATTTAAATAAAAACAGACCACTTTAAGGTTCCACGCAATAAATTATTTCACCACAGCCCTTTTAAAAGGACTGCGGATCATCAGACTTTACTTCCAAACAAAAAATTAAAAGAAAATTTACACATTTTTGACGGGCCGTATTAAACATATGTAAATTAACGACGTGAGGTGGGAGAGAGAGAAGACATGAGTGAGTTAGCAGATATTGACACATTTAAACGGTTAACTTAACGGAAGTTATATACTGAAATCAAAGGGGTAGAGAAGAAAAAAACTCATAGAGAGAAAAGGAGAAAAGAGAGAGAAAGAGAAGGGAGTTAAGAGAGAAGAGAAGAGAAGAGAAGATGTCACTAATTTTCTTTGTAAAAAAAGCTAGAAAGAGACGCTGTTATTTTGCTTTACTTTGAAAGTGTTATTTTGGGGGTTCATAAAGATTATTATATATATATATATATATATATATATATATATATATATATATATAGAGAGAGAGAGAGAGAGAGAGAGAGAGAGAGAGAATTAATTTGGAGAAGTTTAGCACTTAGCTGAGGGATGTTGGTTCAGTCATGCCTTTTACGTAGCTTCGTGAGCACATCAAGATAACATATTCACTGTTCAGTGATTGTTGTCTTGAGAAGACAACATATTATCTTGATGTGCTTTTGTGTCCATAAAACGGCTATAATTCAAATGTACGGAAGACCAGCAAGAATACAATAAAAAGTCACGTTTTTTGAGGTAAGCGTTGTTCCCCGCTGTTACAGCCTTTATTTTTGAAAATTGTTCATGCGAAACACGTGTGGAGAAGTTAATTTGATTTATCAATTTCAGCTGAGAAGGATACCTATAAATATTAGTATCATCTTATGTGTAGAAGTCAAGTGAAATTTATATGATCTTATTTTTTATATTAATCTCAGTTATGGCATTTTCCATAAATATCAAAATTAATAATAAAATGAATGGGAATACAAATAACACAGTAAAATGTAATAAATGTACATAAAATTATAGTATTTTATGTACATTTCTGATAAAATTTCATAAAAAGGTACCTATAAATTAATTAGATACCTTTCTTATGAAATTTCCTACTCTCAGCAGTCTTATTTTAATTTCTTTATAATATATTTTCCATAAAGCATCGTAAACATAAAGGTGCTGACAGGTAAGTACAAAAAAAAAAAAATTAGAGCGCTGAAATTTTTCTTTAGAAATAACGAGATAAATAAGTTCGTTCACTTAAAACTAAATAATTATGCCACTTCTGTCCTTCCGTACGGTAACTTTCCCTAACGTACGCTGTCAATACGTTATAAAATCATCACTCATCATTTGTCAAGTGACACCAAATGTTAAGACTTTCTTTGTCTTATTTTTAAACTACATTTTTTCGGCGCAGAAAATAAGTAATGTTTGATTCAAAATATTTTAAATAAACTTTATAATTTCTAATTTTCCTAAAATAAATTTTGAAAAAATTATAACTGATTTTTAATAGAATTTTAAACAGAGAGTTTCATTTTGTTTATAAAATGGAAAAAAATGATCGATTTTCTGTCAATTTTCCTGACTCAAAAAACAGGATTTTTAACGAAAATTTAGGACATACTAGGAACGATTAAAAAATGTAAGGAATACCCCAAAATACTTTGATCTTTCCTCTTAATAATAACATAAACATCTAGACAATAAAAAAATTATTTTCATCAAGTTTAATTCCCTTTTTATTCATACTATGCTCTTTTTTAGCGATCTCGTTGAGGTACCTACTTACGCAAGATATCCAAATCGAAATTTGAGCGTATTTCTGTAATTTTTGTGGCTCTCACAGCCATATGAAACAACGCCCAGTTTGGCACGAATGTAATCTTTTTGCCCTGATATATATATTAGGTTGGTGCAAAAATAACGTCAAAAAACGACATTATTACATCATTATTTTTGCACCAACCTAATATATATATATATATATATATATATATATATATATATATATATATATTAAAAAAAATTTTTGTGGTACAAAACTTTATTACGGCGTTAAAAACAAGAATATTTTTACATTGGACCATGATGTTATTAAAATAAAATACCAGCCGACCTGTTTCGCCCCCTCTCTTCAGAGCTGTAAGCGGGGGAAAAATTATGAAAAAAAAAAAAATAAAAAAATATATGGGTGACGTGAATTGGTTGTTTCATCTGAAGGTGTTGGAGACGCTGTTTATCAGGTCTGGGCGACCTTCTCTTTGTAAACGGAGGGATTGTTTGCTTGGGCTTGCTCTTCTGGGTCTCTAGCATCTTTAGGTGTTACAACTGTCCCTTCCGTTCATTCACGTCACCCATATATTTTTTTTTTTTTTTTTCATAATTTTTCCCCCGTTTACAGCTCTGAAGAGAGGGGGCGAAACCGGTCGGCTGGTATTTTATTTTAATAACATCATGGTCCAATGTAAAAATATTCTTGTTTTTAACGCCGTAATATATATATATATATATATATATATATATATATATATATATATATATATATATATTGGTTCACACGTTAACGATATGTATGTACAATTATTAACTTAAGTAATTAAGTTGCAATATGCTAGATCACTTAGACGTAGAAGAACGTAGGAAAATTAATTTTCCGAAATCCTCAACTGCTGGATTCATATCTCGGCTTTCCTCAGCTATCTCTTACACTCCGTGACCTGATGAACAAAAAACCAATTATTTAATCCGCGGAGACATACCCTTTTCATTCCTATATCCGTGCAAGATTTTGGTAGAACTTTTCTAATAGTCGCCGTTGTTGTATCACAATCTGACTTTATTTTTGTTTTTAACTGATTTCTGAACAATATTGAATTTGGACTAAATACTGGGAGGTGTGCTATATGAACACGCTAAATGGCAAAAGTTTGCACCATTTAGAAATAAAAATACAACTAAAATTATATTTTCTTTTTGAAGAAGAGTAATACAAATTGTACATCATTTAGAACTTATGGAAAATTTCAACTTTGTAAATAGCTTAGTTATTATGTAGCTTTTAGAAAATTAAAAAGAAATCCGAAATTTCAATAAGACTGTCAAAAAACGGAAATAAACCACAGTTGTGCGAGGTTGCCGGCGCGGAAATTTGAATCAGCAGAGATCGAGTATAAATTCTGGCGCGTGTGTTGCGTTCATTTCGCACTAGTACATTTGGAAACGACAAGAATACATTTATTATCTCACTCCCACTGTTATGATTTAAATAGCAGTGTAGACTGGGCTCTGCAGTCTTGCATTTTAAAATTTAACAAAGGTATAAAGAATTTTCTTTTGAGCTATTACTTATCTATTTATTTTAATTTTTTCCATTATTTTATTATTTTTAATATTCAGTTTTTTCTTGTTTATTTATTAATAATGACTTAATTTTTATCATTATATTAAATTCCTTTGTTTAATATTATAAATAAATAATAGTTTTAATATTGAATTCTAATTTTTCTTTTGTTTATCATCTTTAAAACTCTTCCATTTCTTAACTTTAACGATTGTATTTTCTTAAGTAATTTTTTCCAATTTTCGTTTTTCCTATTTCAACAAGAATTAAAATTTTTAAAATAGGTAACTGTTAATCTTCAACTGTTTTTAACTTCTGTTTTCCCCCTCACTACTTTTTTGTTTCTTTCCCTTTTCTTTCTCTCTATCTCTCTCTTAAATGCCTTTCCCCTTATTTGCGGTTTGTTCCTCTGTTTTCCTCTATTTTTTCTTCTTTCTTTCTATTCTTTTTTAATTTTAAATTAAAAAAAAATTATGATTCGTCTTTTTATCAAACGTTTTAACGTTGACACGCTCCGGGGAATTTATTCCGAGAAGCGAAATGGCCATAAAAATGGGGAACACTTGATTTCCATTTTTATGTAATTCATTTCTATGCTCTATAATAAATATATTGATCTCTCTTTTGTGGATCAGTTTTAATATTTTATATTAATAGGATTCACTTGGATTACCTACCTACGGATTTTTACCTATATATATATATATATATATATATATATATATATATATATATATATATATGTATGTATGTATGCATATACAGGTAAAATTAGAACAAATGGAGTATAATTCCACTGTGCGTAACATTTAATTTAAAAGCGGGCTCAATACAGAGTAGCTCAATACAGAGTAGAGCTAAATATTATTTATTTTAATATCCTTATATATATATATATATATATATATGTGTGTGTGTGTGTGTATGTATAAGAACAAAAAGGCATCTTTTACAAAGCAAGACACTCAGTATGTTAGTCATTCAATATAATGAATCTGCCCATAATATGAACTTAAATGTAATTTTAATAAAAAGAGAAAATAATTTGCCCCAGCGAAAAGGGAGATAAATGGCACCAATTTCTGTGTTTTCCACTGTAAATATGCGTTGTTTTCATGCCACATTTCCCGTTTCTAATTGCAACAAATCTACTGCTACCAGGATGTGGATATTTAAAAGCAACAGGGATAAAAAGAAAAAAGAAGAAAAGCATTAGGAAACTGAATTAGGTTTCTTTTTCGCCGTTAATAACGTCTTAATAGTAGGTGGAAAAAGCGATGCTACCTTTGTCATTTCTGCTGCTCTGACTCATTTTATGGTTGTAGAAGCGTCTTTATCATTCACCCTCGGCGGCTCCCATGTAGTACTTGGTTTCGCTATCATTAAATGCAGTAACGTAATAAACGACGAGGACATATATATATATATATATATATATATATATATATATATATATATATATATATTAACATACAACGTGTGTTAGCACGTGCGATACCCTGTCTTCATCAGCCGCCGACCAGGCGTGATATCACGGCTTTGGGACCGCCACCAGCAGCGTTTGCCACCAGGCAGGGTATGAAGATAAGCTAATTGATCGTTCCTTTTTGTCAATTCTATCCGTAATGAAAGTTATATATAAAGTACCAGAATTGCTAGTTCTTTCTCCAGGTGGAAAAGACTTTTGGACAGGCAGATTTTTGTCATAAAGTGCTTCATGTCAAAAAATTAGTTTTTTTTTTATACAGTGGGGGGGGGGGTCTACTGATTGTTATGAGCTATACAATTTATAATGCTAAAAACATAGATCTACTTAATTAGATCTTTGTCTAAAATGAGCACCTTTTTCACTAATTTTATAATATTTAACAACTTTAATGTAAAAAAAAAAATAATAATTTAAGAAATAACAAATAATTGTCTTTAAAAATTCATTTTTCATCGAAAAAGTTTTTTGCTTTCAGACAATATCCATATTCATAAAAATAACTAAAAGTAAGTAAAAGCATTTGAAATTAAATAATATTTTTGTTTTATTGAGTTTTGTATGTTACAATTCAGATTTGATTTTCAGGTAGATGTAGTCCGATTAATAAAAAACATGATTTGCTTTCCTCAAAGCCTTGTGCTTTTAACTGATATAATCCCTAAATTGAGCAGTATTAGTGTTTTCATGAAATTAGTTATGGAGGGGGGGTAATAAATATAAAAAATATTTTTGCCATGATTTAAAAAAAAAACATATTTATAATAATTTCCATCATTTGTGAAAAGTTTCTGAAAGTTTCATTAACATCCGACAATTATTTTTATTTTTACAAGATTATCTAAATTAATGTCATACAAAAAAAAAAAAAAAAAAGCGCTTAATTTTTATGTTATTTAGTAGTTCCACTGATACAAAGAGAAGCAAGGGTTTTTTTTATAAAAAATTAGAATATTCTAAAAAGAAGAAATTTTTTAAAAATATAATTAAAAACAATACTCTGTTTTTTCCTCTTAATAATAACATAAACATTTTGACGATAAAATTTTGTTTTCGTCAAGTTTGGCGTCTTTTTCGTCATGCTATACTCATTTAGAGGACTGTGTGGGTTTGAGTGTTTATTCCTTCTAGAAGATCCAACTACAAGAACAATGCGGACTCAAGTTGAGTCCAACCGAAGATGTAAAGAAAACAAACAAGACCGATATATATATATATATATATATATATATATATATATATATATATATATATATAAACAAATATGTGTATTAAACAACAAATTTACAAGTGACAAAGACATCAACATTTGTGTTTGCGTGTGAACGTAAAGAGTTTGTATATTAGTGAATATTCGTACGCACGTTTACGTGTGTATAATGTTCACGGCGTCTCTCACAAATGGGAAGACGCTATCTTCTGCGAGAGCTTACATTGTAGATGTGTTCGCTGGAATGAAGAAATGAAAAAAGAGAACGAGGCAAGAAGCCACCCAGTATTTATAGTGTAGGGAGAGCGACCCCTAGTGAACAATTAGGGAATTAAGGAGGAGTTAACTCCGACACTCATTTTTAGCGATCTCATGGAGGTATCTATAATCTACGTAAGTACGTAGAAGCTCTGATTGTTGTTTATACTGTAAAGGCCGCTTATACGCTTTTGAGTCTGTCGGTTTTGAAGTGGAAAGATCTTGGTCTGAAAGGAACTGTTTTTAGTACGCATTAAATGTTGAAGGAAAAAATGAGTCAAAAATAAGAGAAAACGGGAGAGGAAATAGATGTAACTTATGCCTTGTTGAAAAATTCCTTATCTTAAAAAACTTAAACAACACTAGCTTATTAAACAAGAGAAATGAAATTATGGTTACATGTCGGCATAAAAATAAAAATCTGCTTAAATACGTTGATCCAGATTAATTTTTAATATAAATTACGGTTAAATTAAGGCAAGTTACTTTTTCTTATAAAAAAGAGAAAGTAATTTCCCTTTAATTAAAAAAATTAATATTCATAATTCTAAAAAAAAAATGTAATTCTTATTTACACACATATATACAAATTCTGTTTATTTTAAATGCCAAATATAATTTTTAAAATTAAAAACTGTAATCCCAGTATAATATATATCTTTGCCAACATTGCGATAACCAAATATATTATATATATATATATATATATATATATATATATATATATATATATGTATGTATATGAATTGTTTTCAGATAGAATGTTTGTGTAAAGGAACAAAGTGAATAAAAAGACAAAAAAATTCACACACTTATCAAAAGAGAAAGTAATTTACTCAGAAGAAAAATTATCGTGAGTGTCGCTATCGAAACTTATCAAAATATAAATCTACGTCCAGTTCTCTTTCCAATCTCACCTTAACTGAAAGAATTACTACTTTCCCCAGGCCAACAAACACAACGACAAAAAGTTAATCTGATCGCAATTTAAACAATATTTTAAAAAAATTCTTGAATATTACTCGCTTACTTTTGTCTTACGGGATTTTGAATAATGGCACCTTTGTGTCTTCCCTATGTTTTGACTGACCTTTCAACCACTTGATGAATATTCATGAATATTCTCAAATTTAAAAACATTAATAAACAAATGACATCCTTGCTATGGTATATAAACACGTGCAACAAAATAAATCCTTATACTTGACTTGATAAAGTCCATCAGAGGACGAAACACGTCGGCTAAGAATAGTTTTTCTGTCTTTTTATTCATCTCTCTCTCTCTCTCTCTCTCTATATATATATATATATATATATATATATATATATATATATATATATATTAACCTTTTTCTCTAGCGCGATTTATATTAATAAAGGCTTCCTCAATGCAGAAAACGCGGTAGCGGAAAAGGTTAATGTTTGTAATGTTTTAGATCATAACTAGCTCCACACTTTCGATTTTTTGAATTGTGTATTTGTGTATTGAGCACATTTTAAATATAACCGTTTCTCGGAAAGGGTAAGTCTTGTCTGTTGAAACAGTTTTAATGCATATATACATATATATATATATATATATATATATATATATATATATATATATATATATATATATTAGTGGTAAATATACATATATATGCAAAATCCACAGGTGCATATACAGACATGTATATTTTTTGAATATATATATATATATATATATATATATATATATATATATATATATATATATATATATATATATTAGGTTGAAACAAAAGTCCGTAAAAGTTTCCAATAGGTAACATTTGGATTCGACATTTGATTTCGTTTCACACATGATCGAATTTATATCTATGCACACATTCTGTAAGGTGACGTTTCAAGACATCTTTCTATACGATTCGTGCGAATTTTAAATGATATTACTTTAAATGTGAAAATGGAAGAAAATGCAATGCATTTTTGTCATTTAATATTCATTTATTTACAGAAAGAAAGAAAAAACGCTGTACAAACAGCAAATAGAGTTATGTCTCATTTATATAGAAGGTGCCGTAGTTCAAAGGACTGTTTGCAAGTGGTACAGTAGGTTGGGAATTAGCGATATATCAAATTTGGATTATTCAAATTCAGAATTAGAAATGTTCATCTGGAAAACCGAAAATGTTCCAAAAAGCTTACAGTCGCAATTATGATCAAAGTGTGACTGTCCACATATGTTTATATCGGTAAGAGCCCCGACGGACGAGCGAGTGCGTATGTATGGTTGTGTACCTCATCGGGTGTACGGACATGCATATATGTTTGCGTTAGCATGAGTGACATCACGACGACGATTCCTCCCCCCACTCCCATAATAACACCAATACATGCAATCTACATAAACCCAAAATTAAAAAAAAATTAATCCGTTTGTCTGATGATCACAAAAGCGTGAAACCCAGGGTCACAAACTCACATCAATCCAACCATATATATATATATATATATATATATATATATATATATATATATAAATAAACAAATATATGTATTAAACAAAACAATTACAAAGCACATAGTTAAAATTGTGTTTGTGTGTGAACATTTGTCTTTGTTCTTTGGTGGATGTTCGTATTTTGGAAAAGTTCGTAAGAATTCGAACGTACGTGAATGCGTGAAATATTATTTAACGTCTGACTGCATGGTCGAGACGATAATTCTCTGGGACTACATTTTGCAGCAAGAAGAGAGAAAAAAGAGAAAAAGGCAAACTCGTGTTTTGCTATTTATAGATAATGTAATCACGTGACAGGCTCACAGCGCCTTGGCGGGAAACTTGACTTAGTCACCCGCTGGAAAAATATATTGTGCGTGGGTGGATTGTAACGCCCACTTGTGTGTTTATTGACCAATTAGAAGTTGATATTTCCTGAAAATATTTACTAAGCTGAGTAGGCTCTTGGGATCCGAATCTCCCAAAAGTGCAGAAAATCGACTACATGAAAATATAACGATTATAAAATTGTCGCTTAGCTGCGATTTATAAATTGTCCATTACACAGTAGTGTTGATTTATTATCCAATGAATGCTTGTTGTTGTATAATTTGAATTTGTGCAAGTGTGTGATGATGATGATGATGATGATGATGATGATGATGATGATGATTACAGCGGGAGAGGAGTTGGAAAAGCATAAACGAAGATTTTTAATTTTATTTGATACGAAGAGCTAAACACGCTAACAAAGTGTAGATATTTGTTACGTGCCTTTTTTTTCTCTCCGACCCTGAAAAAGAAAAACTTCCAAATACTACGAATTACGAATACAATGCCTGTCCTTCGAAATTTCGCACATCAGAATCTGTGCTGTTATTTTCCTTTCCACCTGACAGAGAAGCATATTCTCTTCAAGATATTTAAAAGATACTCTCTGTACCGAGTGGGCTTAATACTCACTGGCGGTTAAAGATCACATGACCAGCCAAGCACAGTGCATACTAATTAGAGAAGCGGAAAGAAAGTTAACCCAACATTATTATTATTAATGAGAAATCACCATAATTGGAGTATACAGGGTGATTGAAATCAGACATAAGGAGTTACTTTTTTTAATCACCCTGCACTAATGATTAGCAAGCTTATCTCGCTAAATTATGACTGAGTAGTGAGTTATATCCTCACTGGGTGCGCTATACTTGAGTTGAGACTGTGTGTCACATCTAACCTACGCTTAGTAAAAATTGCTATCGATTTTTTACGTCTTCCATATTTATGAACAGATTCAAATTGGCAGGGAAAATGAAATATTGGGAATTAGCGATATATCAAATTTGGATTATTCAAATTATCAACGGAAATGAAATGTTAAAAATCTATTAGTCGATTAATATCTCTGTAGAGTGTAATTTATTAGGTAATTGTGGCACAGGTATAAAAAAATGGCATGGGAAAAACGACTTGGTCACAACATAAAATTTTGTTTTTAAAGGTTGAAAACGGTGTGCTCATGTTAAACATATTTGATTTTATAACTGTTTTTCAGAAATTTCTAAACGTAAATTTATATTAACAAAAAAAAATGGAGGTAAAACAATTTAATTTTTTTTTCCTAATATTAAAAAAATAGATTGCATTCAAAACCAACTTTTTGCCAATAGTGTATTTTTTAATAAATCTATTTTTTACTTGTGCCATTTTTACCTGTGTCATTATTACCTAAATTCAATTTAATATCTCTCTAATCAATCCATATTCTGTCCCTCTATACTTAGAATGGTGTGCAATTGTTTTCTTTGAAATGAAATACCAAATGTAACACCTTCTTTCATTGGTCCTTAAGTTTTACCTTGAACCAATGAATGACAGCGTTTTGTCAGCCCATATTGAAGTCACTTCCAATTCGGCCTTTCATTGATGTGATTTGGAAAGCTCAATTTTGACCTTTTAATAATCGTTCTCCCAGAAAAAATACGAACAAAAACACGCCATTTAAATTACTATCATGAGTAACACTACGTTTTCAAGTCTTCAGATTTGCAATTAAATGGACATTCTTGCAAGAATTATGTTCTGGGTCCCAGAAACTCACCAAATCGGTAAGTCAAGTGTGTGATATATACAATTGAATATACACTCTTGTAAAAGTTTGGAAACTTCACTCCAAAATCAAGCAAGTAAGATTTTTTTTCGCCTTAAAAATATTTGTGTGCAAAATGAAGAAATATATATATGAAAAATTGAAAAGTTAGTATTTTCTACGGAAATATATTTTTTACTTCATTGCCAAGAGAAGACTTTAGATTAGAATCGACGTTTCAATGCTTTTTTTTTTTTTTTTGCACAGATCATCGTTTGGCCTCATCATGTGTCCAGATTTTCATTTCTTCTTTCACACAATCCCTGGCAGTGGTTTTCATTGGTGCATTTTTTCTTTTCTTCAGTTATTCTGTATCGGATTGAGGTTTGTTGTGGGGAGGGGCATTCCAAATGTTTTGTTTTTGGGGTTTTTCATTTTAATGCACACGTAGCCTTTTGGTTCGAAGCACCATTTCTACATAGAAATGGTACTGATTCTTGTCTGCAGGAATGGAACCAATTTAGTTAGCTTAAATTGCCGAAGTAATATGTACCATTTCCAGAGTATCCCTTTGATGTCTGTGTGAAAATCAGCACAAACAGTTTTATAATGACTACATTGATACCAGAGTGATAATTCAGCTGCCCCGGAAAATAGCTACTTGATAAGATACAAAAAAGTAAAGTCAATACCTGTTCAAAACTATTACTAACCAACCCATCTCTCTTGAATTTGCTAACTTTAATTTTAAGAATAGATTTCATACAATAAAAAAAAAAACTTAGTAAAAAAAAAAAAAATTATGGGGGTGCTCAAATCATTTTGGAACCTCTTCACGATTTGAAAGATAGCATTAACCGTTAACGAATATACCTCCCAACTCAAAACTCCATGTGTTTACTTCCGCTCATTCAAATTTAGATTGACATTTGTGACATCTGGAATTATTGTTTTCAATCACGAAAATGAACATCAATAAAAAAAAAAATGTTGTTTTGAATTTAAATACAAATTCAAAAATGAATAATAAAGTTTTAAAAGGATATAAATCGGTGCCAATTTGATACCATAAATGATAAAATTTTGAGTCTGTAGTGTACTAGTGTAGTGATAAAAATACTATTATTATAATATAAATAAAAATAAAAACAAATGACATAAAAAACGTTGTTTGAAATAAATAATAAAAAAAAAATTCTCCCAGCATGCAACAGAAACTGTACCTGCCCACAAAAACAAAAAACAAAAACAACAAACATATCCCACCAAAGGACATTGAATTTGATCTCTGTTATCCAATCTTTCTTTGGTCAGTTAACATGTCCCAACTTTGCTTTCTGGGATATTTGCATGTAATTAAAGTAACTTTGGTTACAAGTCTTCTCTCTCTTCTTCTTCTTTTTTTTTTTTTTTTTTTTTTTTTTAAGGTTGCATGCAATAAAAATCACATGCTACCTAAAAAAAACAAAAACAAACTTATAACCAAAAATACATGCACCAGTACACAAAATAAATAAATTGTATGATGTTAACATACAATTTAACAATGCCCTTACTGTTAGTGTTATCTCTGTGTATGTTTTTATTTCCTGTGAACACAAGTCTATTTCTGCTGCTATGATATGAGTGACCCCTACAAGTCTTTGATTTAAACTCTAATCATCCATCAAATCCTTATTTTTTGGTCACAGCATTGCTTAACTTTAGGATTTACATCTTTTCCACATACTTTCTGTACAATTTATGGGTGCACAAAATTTGTCATAGCACCCCCTACATCTTTAAATATATATGCCATTCAAAGTTACTTGGCGTAAACAGTCTATTGCTATTACAGTATTTGACTTAGGCAGGTTTATCCATTGCTAATGCCATTTTTTTTCCAGCTATTCAAAGTGAGTTTTCCATAATGAAAGTGTGTCTGTCCTTCTCCTTTAACCAAAGAGCTGTTTCTGGTTGATGACTTCAGGCTGATGGAGAACCTATTTATCTGATGGCTTCATTGCAGCAACAAAACGTACGATTATTGTCATTTGTTCCTGGACACTGAAATGAGCTTCGCAATCCCAAATAATTGAATAGTATTTGACTGATTTTTGCTTCTATTAAAAGTTACTGGCTTCCGTCATCAGTTAGAGGCTGGCATTCCGCTCTCACCCTTTCACTGTCGAAACTCCTAAATGTAGCCGTCTCTTCTACTCCAATAGCTTCATATCTCGCCTGTGGAACTCCCTTCTCTATTCCAGTTTCCCTGAGAGCTATAATCTCCAACTATTCAAATGTAATGTCAATCGACATCTCCAGTTGCCTTGATCTATCCACTATCCTTCTCCTCATCCTTTCCTCTATCACTCTTATCTGATCTTGCTCCAAATCTTCTGTAACCCCTTGCATCCTAGTGGCTTCCTGCCTTGCTTGGGGCAAAACGCTTTAAAATAAAAAAATAAAAATAAA
>OZ010599.1:4154087-4386587 GCA_963932145.1 Acanthosepion lycidas | reverse complement strand
GCTCTATCTCTGATATTGAGCACTTTATTCCATAAATATAGCACACCTTAAGACTATATTTCTTTATATATATATATATATATATATAATATGCTTAATATATTAAAACAACAAAAATAATACATTTCTCACAGCTACTTACTCATACACGCAGTAATGTATTATACTTTATATACTGTAAAAACCCATCTTTGTTTACAATTGAAAAGCCCGCCACTGCCACCAGGCAGTCACTTTGAGAACTAATGACTCATTCTGCTAAGCCTGCAAATTTTGAAATACATTGCTGATATGGAAGTTCTTTTTTTTTTCCCTGCATATTTTTATTATTTTTGCCTGCCGATTTTGTCTGTTGCATCTGAAGTTCGTTGAGGTGGGAGGGGTCTGTAGATAAGAAGTTTGTTGGTACATACATACATACATACATACATACATATTTTTAATATAAGCTTTTGGCCTTTGCAAAGTTTCTTCATCAGACTTTGGAAAAAAAACAAAAACTTTCTTCTTCAATTTGGAAGAAGAAAATTCAAACAATGAGATCAAAGTTTTTCGAATGTATGCATCCTTAATTGACTAACCCTAGAAATCTTTGCCAAAAATCGTTTTTAATTCCTAAAATGTCCAATCTGTTCAGCCAAATACCAGTTGTCTGCACATGTCAATATTAGTTTTTCTTTTTACCATAAAAAAAATAACTTTAAAACATCAATACCTTTGTAAAAGCTCTTTTTCTCTCCCTTTCCCCTCACCTATATATATATATTTCTTTTTCTCTCCCCCTTATATCTTTCTTTCTCTCTCTCTCACTCTCTCCTTAACAAAGTTATTTGAGATAATGATGCTATTTTTGTTGTACAAAGATTCCAAATTCGATATTTTTCATTTGATCCTCTCAAAAAGGAACAAAGTATGCAATAAAATGTTTCTTAGTCTTTTCCTACATTTTATCTGTCAAGAATGGAATAGAGAAATAAATAGAAGTTCATCTTCGTCAGTCCTATGACCTGGCCAGTTTCTTACACATACCTGGGTTGAAAGCCAGTTCATTCATGCTTAGTGTGTTTTTGGTAAGCAAGCCTGCCAGAGCCTATCCCTCCCCCTTCAGATCAAACAATTGATTGAAGGCTCGGCTTTGTTACAAACATCTTGACACTGACTTCATGTACAGATTACAATACTCTTTCTTTTTTTTTTCTTTTTTTTTTTTTTTTTAAATTTGGTTTTATTTTTTTCTCCGGCCCAACAGGGACGATTTTGAAATCCCCACTTGGGGCCAAAAACTAAATTAAACTAAATGATAATATTTTGAGTCTGTAGTGTACTAGTGTAGTGATAAAAATACTATTATAATATAAATAAAAATAAAAACAAATGACATAAAAAACGTTGTTTGAAATAAAAAAAAAAAAAATTCTCCCAGCATGCAACAGAAACTGTACCTGCCCACAAAAACAAAAAACAAAAACAACAAACATATCCCACCAAAGGACGTTGAATTTGATCTGTTATCCAATCTTTCTTTGGTCAGTTAACATGTCCCAACTTTGCTTTCTGGGACATTGCATGTAATTAAAGTAACTTTGGTTACAAGTCTTCTCTCTCTTTTTTTTTTTTTTTTTTTTTTTTTTTTTTTATTAGTTTGTAAAAAAAAAAAAAAAAAATTTTTGTTATTTTTGCGATTTTAAAAGTATGTCTTTGGCTGGAACGAAAGTTCTGTGTGATTTTTATCATATATATTACAAATTAAAATACTAATCCTTATAGAAATATTTAACCATCAATATAGCCTATTACTTGATCTACCCAGAGAACATGCAAAGATGTGCGTCTTGCCCAGACAATCAAGCGGCAAGCCAGCTAGTCACATATCTGGATATACCTTAAACCACATTCACTGAAAAGAGTGAATTTGATTAATTTTGTGAATTTAAGACAACTTGAATTGTACTTAAGCCATTTTCACCTGAATTTCCTAATCGATTTATAATTTTCAACTATGAACTTTGTACAAGCACCAATTTAAAATAATGAATTTGTCTTTCTTGTATCACTAAATCAACAAAATATGGAATTAATATAATATATATATATATATATATATATATATATATATATATATATATAAAAAACAGACAATGTCTATCTGATACCTTTTCACTCAAGATCCATCCAACAGATTTTGACCAAACTTGGCACATACATTGTACAATGTAAGAGATAGGTTCTTAGTCGATAATTTAGAAAAAAATCAATAATCAATAAATTCCACTTTTTTCCTCTAATTTGTTCAAACTCGGTATGTAGGTTACTTACATCATGACAAGCTCTACGATACCTCATTTTATTTCTATGCCACTGTGTTTCACGAAAAATGAAAAATCGATTTCAACACAAATTTTAAACTAAAAACTCCTTTAATTTTCAAGCAATCTAATACAAACTTCACTCAATTGTAGCCAATAATAAGTTTATTGTTTAACAGTCATTTAACTTGATAATAGACTCCACCTATCTAGTGAAAACTTGTGTAAATAGCGAAAAATGGTGATTTTTTTTTTTTTTTTTTTTTTTACTGGTTGGTTTCTTATTTTTCATTGATCTTTCAACCAATTTTCATCAAACTTAACAATTTCTTTATAAATGTATCCTCTTTTTACATCCCTGGTAGCACACTGACAAATTGAATTTCAAAAAATCCCAAATAATTGTGGCCTGTAATGTGGGTCTTCATGTTGCCTGTTTTAACCCTTCATGTCCTCAGCTAACTTCAATTGAATAAATACAGATTACTTCTATTATTCAGTAACTGCATTAATTCAAAGTGTTTTTTTAATGAAATTACTTTAAAGTAATGGAAGAAGATAGATTCTGTTACATCTAAACATGATGCTGTTTTTACTCCATTCTAATTGAATGCTTTTTCTGATCGACCAGCTGCTAGTAACCTTTAAATATGGTTAAAAGAAGATATTTGTTTTTTTTTTTTTTTTTTGTTTTTTTAAATCCTTTCACTATTTCACCCCAAGCAAGGCAATAAAGCCACTAAGATGCAAGGGGTTACTGAGTGTTATGAATACAAAAAAGACTGCTATTAAGGAGAGAGGAAAATAATTAAGAGATATCAATTGACATTGTATTTACATTTTTGAAGATCAAAGTTGACTGAGAAGTGCGATAGAAGAAACTGTTAGCATAGAACTTACGGTTAGACTCTTCAAAAATTTTTCATTCTCTTTGGAAAGACAATAAACTTGATCGTTATATTTGTTTGTGATTCCTTTCACATATGTTTTATATAAAATAAAATCAAATTGCCAAAAAAAATAAGAAACGCACACACACATACACACACACACACACACACAGTAACTCATCTGCAAGTAGACTTCTCAGGTCACAAGTGATAGGATTATTTGTTAATCCTGGTGCTCTGTTTCTGGCTGGTCTATTTGATGATACTGAAGGCAAAGACAAACTTGTTGATGAGTTTTTTTTTTTTAGTTTTTTTTTTTCAGATTGTCCTTTGTCATCCGAAACATTGAACACATTAGATGATTATTTTTATGTTTTAAGGCTTAAAAATTTCTTATTTATATCCTAGTAGGCATTCAATAACATTTGCAGTAATACAAAAAATTATCGGATCAAGCAAAAAATTAATTGCTTATAAACTTTTTTACATTTCAAGTTGGAAGATAAGTCTTGCAACTGTAGACTTTGAATGGTTCTGACAAGAGATGTGTGTATTTTTTTTTCTTTTCTTTTCTTTAATTAAACCTTGCTTGATCATGAGGGTTTCACATAGCCTAATCTGTAGGGAACATTTGCTTAAAAATTGGTTTCCTTAATGAGGGGGGTGACGGAAAAAAAATACAGATTTGATTCCTGTTAGAAACTCCCCACTGAATCCCCCCACCCCCGATTTAAATTAAATTTGAACAAGGGAATGACTCCAATCCAAAATATAGGAGAAAACTAGATGGTGGTCCCATTTGCAAGATCATTGAGTAATATTGAAATGCATCATTTTTCTACACAAATTATAACAATGATTTAAAATCATTTTCAAACAAAAAATGTGTGACACACAGCAAGGCATGGGTAATTTGGCTAGTCTGTGTGTGTGTGTGTGTGTATATATATATATATATATATATATATATATATATATATATATATATGCATCTGTCTGTCTGTCCTTACTCATAACAATAAGGTTTTTACAATCTGTTTTTCTTGCTGCAAAATGCCATTAAGAATTAATACGATTTTCCAAAGGAAGAGTGTTTTAAATTAAACACTTTAAATATTTTTATCTGTAGAAACTCCGGAAGTGTACACTTCAACCGACAATTAACTAATGATTTAAGTCTAAGCACACTTCCGTTTATCAGCATTAGTTAAGAACCTTTTTCTGACCAATCAGAAGTCTTCCAACGGATCTCATCCAAAGACTTGCCTGAGCCACCTTCTGAGTGTAAATAGATCCTTACAGTGGACAATAACCAGTCTAGAACAATGACATGTTACAGTTAACTTCACACATCCCAACCCAAATCCTGTGTCACACAATTGGCTTCCTTCACTTATCGACATATAGTAGTAAGGGAACAAAAATCAAAGACAATCATGACACCTCCCCACCCTGTCTGGAAATTTTGGTACTTTTGTACACCTGTACTAAAATATTTTGGTGTTATTTTAGTGAAACACCACCCATATTTTGAATTGTATTTTCATGTCCAATCTGCATGTTATGAATCATGCAGCTGGTTTCCTTGGAACAAAGCTTGAAGCACATAAATTCATACTGAAGATATTGGGTAAGGTGCCAGACCAATGACAGTTGGGTAGTGTAAATTTAGTTGTGAAATTTCAGTAAGTGCCAGAGTACTAAAACATTGATACCAAATGGTATTTTGACTAAGTACCCATGTACCAATTTCATGGTAGCCACTTAAATTGTTTTGATCAAGTTCTTGACACAGTAGAGCCAATTCAAAAGTACCAGGCAGGATACTGGAGTGGAGGGTCCTTTTTGTTTTTTATATATACATTTTCACATATTTGTGAGTTCACTTTCAGCTGAGTAATTCTGTGTGATTTGTAAGAGCCAGAAAAAATGCAGGATTTTTTTATTTTAAAAAGATCAATTGCAGATGAGATTTTCAACAATCTGTTATTATTAAAAAAAAAAAACAAAACATTTTTTAATATTTTGTGTCCAATCATTTAATTTTTTTGTATGAACATTTTTTTCTTCATGGCAATGTGTTAAAAACTACGGACTTTAAAAATTCTGATTTATTTTTCTGAAACGAGCTACTGACTCCAAGCTGGTAAATTTGTGATTAGATTCCTTATCTTGTTTTAAAATTATTTGTGTGTTTCCTCATCATTATCATCCTTCATTAATCTTCTTGGTGTGGGTGAATCAACTATTCATTTCAACCCCTAAACCCCATTCCACCATAATACCGACATGAAAAAGCCAGGGAGGGAGGGAGGGAGGCATGCTTCCTGACGTATTGGCTGAAAATGAGATAAAACTTGATGAAGAACAGTAAGGTATGAAGTTAAACAACATAATTTATGTACTCTTTGCTTTTAGCTTTTTCAATTAATTTGCTAATATGAAACTCATAACAATATCATGATCAGGTCACAAATCATCATTTTCTTCCCTTGTAAGCACTCTCCCACCTGAAAGATAATTTAGGCCAGCATGACAAATCGGATACTGTTTTTTAGTTTATTTCCTCTTTGTTTCTGGGAATTGACCAACAAATCCGTATTTCTACCCAGGGAGTTTGGCAGAGGATCATCTAATCAGAATATTAACCATAGTCTACTGTCCTTGTAAATGCTCTAAAAGACAAATCTTTTTTTCTTTTATTTTTTTTTAGTCTCTTCAACATATTCTCATGTAACAATTTAAGTCGTGTTTGATTTCTGAATCCAAAACTTTTATGGGAAAATTAATGGCTCTCCATCAACCAAGGGGAGATAACCTATATCTTTCATATTTTTTCTGTTAGAAAATCTACAGTACTGTCAATTATAGAAGGGTGACTAGAGAACTATTTTTAAGAAAAAGAATGAGAGGTTATACAAGACATTGGACATGAGGATATATTTAAGCTACTGGTTCTCAACAGGGGTTCATATGGACCATTGGGGGCATCCACATGACATTACATCCACATAAAAAATAGCAAATTGGGGGTCTACAGTAATATTTTGGCCATCCATAGAGAAATTTCACTTTGGAACAGTTGTTACAAATGAAAATTGGAATTTCTATAGTAATCTATGCCACATTAAAATAGAAAAAGATCTAAAATTAGCAGAAAATGAGATAGTGTCCCTTCCTTTTACTGTGCTGGATGTTTTCATTGTAAAATTTGAATAAAACTGATAAGAATATATAAAAGAAGGGTTTGTTTTTATATATATATATATATATATATATATATATATATATATATATATATATATATATATATATATATGGGGGTGGGTTAACTCCACTTACTTTCCTACTAGCAGGCGCTCTCCAGCACCATAAAAACTGTAATAGTTTTTCACAGTCTCTTACTTTTTCTGCTTACACATCAACATGTACGTCTCTTTCAGGGAAAAGACAGTTTCCAATAGGGCAATGCATGAACAAACCACACGCAACACACACATATACATATGTATGTACATTTACTCATTTCACATCCTTTGAACTTTAAATCTTTCTTTCTTTCACATATCACTGTCATGTCACCCACAACATGTTGGCGACCCAACGTGATCATGATTTTTCTCTTGAAAACGAAATACACAATGCTATATGTGCAGACTCAAATATGCATTTACACACTTTTTATCAAACTGACAGCCAGTGAAGAAAAACCTTGAAAAACTTTTCTTCCTACCCTATCACATATGGTGAACACTATAAACTTATAGTGAAACAATTTACACAGCTACAAAATTTGTGATTAAACTCTGTGAAAGAGCAAAATCACAAATTTCAAACACTGCAACATATCTACACAACACATCATGTTCTCTGACTCGGCAAATAGATTTTTTTTGTAACATGTTTGACCCCGACAATCACTAATTACCTTTCAAGTACTGTTACATTGGTCTGTCTGTAGGCAAATAACACACTCCTTGTCCCTACTGTCTTTTTGCTTAACCCTTTTCTTCTCTCAGGCACTATTACGGCAGACTAGACCTCAGCCTGCAGATATCACTTTTTTTTTTTTTTTTTTTTTTTTTTTTTTGATAAAACGACAGTACAACTCCATTTCAACTTTAATCAACACTGTTTCTTCTGGGCAATACAGATAAAGTGTGACATTATCTCAAAAGACAACTCACTGTCCTTTTTATAACTATTCAATGATGACACTTGAGCAACATTAAGAATTTGCCAGTATGATATAAAAATCAATAATAGCAAATTTCTTAAAGTTTGCAAACATACATTTGACACACTGTAGAAATTCTACATCAGCTCAACTTTGCCACAATGCTGCCTCTATTAAATTTTGTATTCCAACATCATCCATGCATTGCAAACAAATGAAGTCTTTCCAAGCAAAACCCTTCCAACAAACAGGATGACCAAACCAATTCAACATGGAGCTTTGAAAAAAAGACAAAATTATAATATCAAACGCTAAACAATTTACACTAGCAATGTCAATGTATATTCCAGGATGTGTTATGACCTGCTAGACATAATAATACAGCAACCTGATGATGGCACAAGCACATTTTTGTTGACATGTTTAAACATGCATCTCAACTGCACTTCGTCCAGCTTTTCTTTTCAGCTCACAAGGACAGAAACAAACCTCCATGAACTCTACATATGGGTAGAAAAAAATTCTACCCATCTGGAGGGGTGTATTGTAGGGGTTAACTCCACTTACTTTACTGAAACTGCTACTAGGGGACACTCTCTGGCACTATAAATATTCTGTGATAGTTTTTTTGCAGCCTCTTCTTACATTTTCTGCTTATACATCAACATGTAAGTCTCTTGAGGGAAATGCGAACAAAGCATACACACTTCATATCCTTTGGACCAAAAAGGTCTTCACATTCTTTTGTTACACACATCATTGTCTTAATCACTTGTATATCTTTCTTGTTAATACAATTATCATTTGTTTGTACATATATTGGTTCTTGATGCTTCTTTGCATTTATTCATGTGGACTCACATACTGAGTCTGCCATTTTTTTGTGCCTGCAACAAATATATATATGTATCATATACATTTACTATTTCTATAATATAATTCCTAAGCTTATCTAACATGGAAAAAAAAAAAAAAGTTTTTTTTTTTTTTTTTTTTTTTTTTTCCCACCGAATGGTTATATTGTCCCACCCCAAAATTTATGGTGGGGTGGAAACAGTTGAGAACCACTTATATATCGAGCAATATACAAGGCTGTTGGTATTGCATTGTAGCTGTAGAGAAAGATCACATGAGAAAAATATATGTGTATGAGCTTTATTGCATAGGGCTATGGGGTTTGATTTGTGGTGTGGCTTCAGCTGCTGCTGTTAACATTGAGCTCCTGGTGCCTATGTGGCTGTTTTCAGCAAGGGACAGGCAAAGGGGCTTAGCTGGGATGATCCTTTTACTGTGGAATGGAATTAATAGTGGCTTTCTGCATCTATCTTTTCTGATATGCCAGGAATGGGTTGTTTAGAAGCAACCTAAAGAAATGAAAACAGTCCCATTTATTTGTCTGGTGATAACTTTCGTTTGTTTGTATTTTTATTTTTACATTTTTTATTTATTTATTTATTTTTTTCTCTGAGTGAGTTGAGGCTCAAGGTCTCTTTTCCCTTTAGGCAAACATGGCCACAGTTCTTCAATTGTATTAAAGAAAAATATTTTTATGTGGTCAGAAATAAACATGGAGTCTCGTCAGTCCCCAATTTATACTTGCCTCAGAAAAGATTCCTTGGTACCCCAGTGTAGTGTACTTGCAACTCCGATACATACGGGAAATGCTTGAGGTTTCTCTTCTTTCAGATCTGCACAGTTCTCTTCTACACTTTTTTTTTTTTTTTTTTTTGCTTCAGTGTCCATCAGAAAGGAATTTAAGTGACCAGTTTAGGGTTTGTGTAAGCCATTATAGGAAGCCATGTGTGTAGTTGTAGTGCTGCAATAGAAAGTTACTTGGGACATGAAAGCTGGCTTTTTCAAATAGTTTAAGCCTACATGACAATGATATGATGTGCAGAATAATTTATGGGATTTACTCCACTTTTCTATGAAAGAACTTCTGCTAATAACCGTGTAGTTGCTAGTGTTACCAAAAGCATTTTATAAGAAAAGGAGTGCAAATTCTCCTTTTAATCACCTTGGAGATTAGATGAGACTCATTTCCCTCTTCAGGAGACTTTCCGGCAGCAAAACACCAGTTTCATTGAGCACAATACTACATACAAATGCCTGTAGTGTACTTAATTAGACACAGATATATCTGATTAATTCTACCAAGCTAACAAAGAACTCTTCTCAAAACATAAGGCTTACAATTTTTCATATGAACTTTTTTCACATGTCCAAATGAAAAAGATGTCTGTTCATCTGTGTGTGTGTGTGTGTGTGTATATATATATATATATATATATATATATATAATTAAAAAATTATGAAACTGTTATTAAAATCACTACAAAAACAGCCATTTTGTTTCAACACTTCTGGTGTCTTCCCAAGTGATGGTGTTCAACACCATCACTTGATAAGACACCAGAAGTGTTGAAACAAAATGGCTGTTTTTGTAGTGATTTTATAACATTTTTATGTTATAATTTTTTAGTAAAAGATTATATTTGCTCTACTCTATATTGAGCACTCTTAAGAATAGTATTTGTTGGTTATTGGAATTTATTCCGTACACACATATTTCTTGAACAATTGGTAATTTCACTACAAATTTCAATATTGGAGTCTAGACTTTTTTTTTTTTTTTTTTTAATTAAAAATATAATGCTAACTCCCATCAGTTCTAATTTTATTGCGGAGCATTTACTGTCATTAGTTGGGGGAAAACAATCAATTGCAATTTAAAAAAAAAAAATCTTTGAAATTTCAGGCAAATCGATATCTCCATTTTACGTTCCTTGTTCCTTGGGAATTGTCACTCTCAAAGTAATTTATCTACTCGTTTAAAACTTCCTAAATTAACAAATACTATAAAAAAAATTTTATTGAGGAAATAATTATTAAATAGTGCACATCTTTGAGCTTTTATTTAACTAGTTTACAAAACTTAAAAAGACTGTCTGAGTAATTTTGCAAGAGCTGTCTATTATCAAAACTATCAAAAGACTATGCTGAATTTCCTTTACATTAAAATATTTGAAGATAATCTAGATAAAATTAACTAGATGTGTAAGTTAACAAGTTTAACATAAATTTATATTCACCCTAGAAGACTAACCATCACTTAAAGTTACACCACGATTAACCATGGGTATATCATACCCAATTTTGAAAATATCAAAAAAAATATTAAATATAAATCTTTATTTGAAATATTTTACATGCAGGCACTTCAAACTTTGTATTTTGAATTAACATTAATAGGAATGGAAAACATTATTTAGGTAAGAAAATCAGGTACTGAAAATTGTAATTAAAAATAGGAAAATTTGTGCTGGGTACTTATATGCCCATGGTTAGTGTTCAGGTTTAAATTAGTTCAATAGATGGTACTATTGGCATGAATATGACAATGCACTCACCTCTGTATTGATGTTATTTTTAAATAATGTAGGTATTAGCTGACTCAAAATCTGTTAGAATTCTTGATTATTATTTCATTGGTCTAATCAGTGATCAAGTGGATTTCAAAACTATTTTGTGTCGGTGATTTAAATTTTTTTCAGATTATGAAAGGTTTTAAAATTACTTCTTAATTATTCTTCCTCTTACTGAAATGAAAAATTTGAAATAGAAAAGAAAAGACAGTAGCTTTTTAGTGACATTTCATCTAAGATGCAGAAAACGAATATACATATAGCATATAAGTTTGGTTAAAGACCAACAAGCATTTTTGAAGTTTTTTTTTTTTTTGTCTGTTTATTTGTCTTTTCTATATTTTGGATCATTTACTGGTGAAAAATTTAAATATAAATTGTTCGGTGTTAAAATCAGTCCTTATCAAATAATTTTTTGATTATAATGATGTGATGATATGTATCTATGTTATTTGTATTATTTACATTATTTGACTGTTATCTTCATCTTCATTGCCATATTCACAATGTTTCAGCCATTGTACACTCTGGCCTTTTTCAGGTGATTGGAATTTTGAACCAAATCCTTTATTTCATCCACTGGGGTAGATTGTCCTCAAAGAGACATGGACTAGTGGATAAAAATGTTGGTTAGATCCAGTGACTAGACCAAAAGTGTTGTGAGTTCAATACCAGGCTACAGCAGTGATGAACCAAAACTTGGAGAGTTGAGTTAAAGGGAAATAACTGAGACATCCGGAAGAGGCATGGCACGTGGAACTAGAACAATCTGGTAGATGAAATAAAGGATTTGGTTTAAAACTCTAATCACCTGAAAAAGGCCAGAGCATACAACAGCTGAAACCTTGTGAATATGGCAATGAAGATGACTGTAGCAGTTCAAATAATGTAAATAATGCAAGTAATCATAATCTCATCTCAGAGATATAGACAGATATATAGAGAGACATAGACATAAAGGCTGGAACGTTCAACAGCTGAAACATTGTGAATATGGCAATGAAGATGAGGATAACAGTCCAAATAATGTAAATAATGCAAGTAATCATAATAGCTCATCTCAGATATATAGACAGATGTATGTATGTATGGTTTTGTTTGTTGTTGGCAGTTTATTTTTTTTCTCTCCAACACACATCAGTTTGTATTACATTATTTTTATTTGATAAAATTTTAACATTTTTTTAATACGTTTAAAAAAAAAAAAAAAAAAAGTTGACAGCTACTTCTACTCGCTTCCGTGTGTGTGTGTGTGAGAGAGAGAGAAAAATATATGATCATACACACACAAGTCACTACTGCACACAAATACACATACACCTCATAGGCGCATGCATGAAAATGTTGGTGGTGTGTATTCAAAGAAAAGTTGTGCCAGAACTGTGAAAAGCAAAGGTCAACAGCCAAGTGGTCGTTGATCTTCAGTTTTATTTTTTCTGTCTCTTTTATCTCTTTACTCTTCCCTTCCTTGTCACCTTTCCGATGTGATTGACACATCATAACACACTAAATGTCTGTAATATGTGTAATCGATACACACTGAAACAAAAATATCACATCTACTTTCCTCTAAATAAAACGAATGTCTTTCAAGATAAGGATCACAAAATCTGCAAAGTAAAATCACTTCCAAAAATAAAGATTGTCGCCACCAAAGGTTAAGTGATGAGAAATGTATTGAGGTGTTTTTAGAGTGTTACGAAATACATTGACGGACATTTAGTTTAGGACAGCAGGAATTCTAAGTGACAACATATTGATTAATGTGTAGCCACTTCAAGATAACATACAAAACAAATGACTAGAAACATGACAAGGGATAACCATTAAGTGTCACCGACTCATTATAAGTACAAAAATAAGGGAATGCTCTCATTCTGCACACACTTCTTTTTCCATTATTGCTTCAATGGTTGGAAAGGCTGGGAAGAAAATAAAAAGTATGTTAAGTTAGACAAAGAACAAAAATTAGCTAATTTAATTCCTAATAACAAAATATTTATTTAAAAATTGATATAAGGAGGCACGGTGAATTAATGGATAGCAGCTTGGATTGAGTAATTGGAGAGCAAAGTTCGATTTTTTTTTTTTTTTTTTTTTTTTTTTTTTTTTTTTCTTAGTCAAATCCATTTCATTGATTTAATTGCTAATACCCTTGGAAAAGGTATGAATCCTCTTCTTCTCCCATCCCCACCCCAGCTATGGTTAAATAGCAGAACAGACCAGGTTCTATAGCCTTGGATCACAACTGGTCTACCACAGAAAGAAATGGCAACCTACTGTGGTGGTGGGGGAATCTACCTTGTCAGTCATCTATTAAAAGATACCTGATCACCTAAGCGTGTATCGCACATAACTAACTGATGTTATAACATCACTACAAAAATAGCTATTTTGTTTCAACACTTCTGGTGTCTTGTCAAGTGATGGTGTTGCAAGTAAAATAAAGTTTTTTAAGAGTTCAAAAACCAACCACTGTTTTAAAAAAAATTTTCAAATATTATTTGCTCTATTCTGTATTGCGCACTTTTAAAAAAATAGTGTTTTTGTTACTGGAAGTTTATTCCATCTATACCAACTGTATTTGGTCATTATAACAATAAATTTATTCATGAGGACTTGAATATTACTAATTCTTTTGTACCAAAAGCAAGTGACACCTGCAAAAGTCATGCTGGTGGTTAATTTTCGACTAATAAAATAAACATGCTTTTTCGAATGAACATTCCACCAGTATATTAATTTCGTCTGTACATTGAATATCGTTACCACATCTGCTTTTTTGATTGATTCATTTTCTGTGGCTTGCAGGTTATTTAAAGCCAGAATTTTTTTTTCTTTTTTTTTTTAAGATAATATTGGTTTAGTGATACAAGTCTTACTAATTAACCCATAACTGAGGGGAGAAGAGGTGAATTGATACCTTTCTCAATGGTATTTATGCATAAGTAAATATAACAAACTTCACATAGTTATTGTATAAAAGATTTTATTCCCTAGCAAAAAAACTTAGTCGAGTTGCAATAGTAAACCATAATAATAGGTGCAAAATTACCAAAAACAAAATGACCGCTGCGTAAAATCTTAGAAGGAAAAATACATTTATTTACAGAATTACCAAAAAAACTATAAACACAAAGTTTGCACAAAAATTTCCTCTTTGTGCACCTAATTTAGGAAGGATAATAATTTGGGATAAAAAAGGATTGCCATCAAAAAATGGAAAAAATATTAGTTTGGGGAAAAAGACAAGGATTTTGAAAATGATAAAAAGAGAAAACAATATTAAAAAAAAAAAAAAAAAAAAAAAAAAATTACCTACTCAGGGAAAAGTTGTATCTCTCTGGTCTAATAATATATAATCTGGAGAGAAAATGCAAAATTGGGAATATGAATTTTTCGCTGTTACCTGTAATCTTTATCCACTTGTTGAACATTAAACTGTCTCAAAGACACTTTTTGAAATTTTGATAAGCACTCTGGTGTTTTGACAAGGCAGAAAGCAAACTGTCAATAATTGTAAGAAATGTTTACTGCTTAAACTCTTACCAATAAGCATTTCTTGTCATTATCAGTAATTTTCTTTCTGCCTTGCCAAAAATACCTGAGAGCTTATCAAATTTTAAGTGGTGTCTTTGAATCCTGTCATCTGTTACAGCTCTTTATAGCTTAAAATATTCTTGAGGTCACCAGAACTTCTCAAAATCTGAAAGATCTGGAAATAAGTCTTTGTGAAGAATTTTTGTTTTACTTTGCTTAAAACTTATTTTGTTCATCTTGTCTGACAATTCTATAGGAAAGAAATGCCATTTCCAACACAATTACATGCCTACATACATTGCATATTAAAACCTGCCTCCAATTTTTTTTTCTACTCCATAGCATACAATATTTACAAACATGCAAAAACATTCCACAATGCTATACATGTTTAAATCAAAGTGTCTATTGGTTAGAAATTAACATCATGTGAAATATTTGATCAATCAGTGAAAACTAAAACCTTATTTTTCTTAAGTCAACTTTCAGGAAAAATGTTTTTTATAAAAACCCACAGCCTTTGACTAACAGAAGCAAAGATGCAATGACTCTCCAAGCCAAAGAGCAGGGGGATGTGATGGCAAGAGAAATATCTGTGTTATTGATTTGAGTTTAAGCACTGCATTCTAAATGAGTGAGAATCAACTGATGAAACCACAGCAACCCAGAAACATTTTTTCATGGGTAACAGACTAAGAAACCCTATTTCCCTCACAATTACATTACCAACTCCATGTCATATTAAAACAAGATAATTGACAAATAATGGACGATACTTACAAACATGCCAAAAAAATAAAACAACCCACAATACAACACAAACTGTTTAACTCAAAGTGCCTATTAGATAGAAATTAATATCACCTTGTAAAATATTTGATCAATCAGAGAAAACTAAAACTTTGTTTTTCTTAAGTCAACTTTCAGGAAAAATGTTTTCGACTTTCAGCAAAGATTTCAGATTTCGACTTTCATAAATCAGCATAGTGGCTGTCTCAAGCCGAACACAAAGGAGTAAAGATGACGGTTCTCCAAGCTGACAGGGTTACATAGCTTCTTCTTTCCCCACAGCACATGCTGGAAGAAATGTATGTCAGCAACTTCAAATGAATCATCTCCAACAACAGCATGGACAGACAGCCGGCGGCTTCAAATGAATTCTCAACAAGGATGGTCAGTGAATTTTCATTAATGATAATAGCCTTTTTTTTTTTTTTTTTCAACCACAGTTTTAATTCTTTGCACCAACTACAACATTTAGCACTCTGTATCATTTATAAATATCACTTCCTCTTTTAGTTTATATGGAATACCCTAAAATATAGTGTTTTATATATTTGAAATTGCAGTAGTCTGGCTCTCAATTTCAGTAAAGATTATTTTAGGTGTTGCCATAGAAGGATATGACTACACAACTGCAAAATTCAGATTCAACTCACATTGACAGAACTAACATTTTACTTGGTGAAAAAAGTCATCTAGAGAATGGTAAAGTTAAGTCTTGTCTAAACAGCAGCCTTTTCTGTGAACCAACTACCTGAAGAATTTAACTCAACTAAAAGCTCTTTTTATTCCGTTTTGAATTCATGTATGTATGTTTGTAAATACAAGTGATTTACTTAACCGTCATCACCATGTGTTTTCTGGTTGCCAATTGAGTGAGGAAGATTCCTTTTCAAAACTAAAAAGGATTAAATATTTATGAAGGGACCATGTGGTTCAAAACGATCTGATCTTAATGAATATTGAATGTGAATTTTTTTTGCATGAAATAAACATTTCCACTATCAACAAATTTCTTTGTGTAATTGGGTCTGGCAAAGCAAATGTTTAATTAACAAATAAAATTTAGGGCATCCTGGTAATATTTGAATATTAAGCCTATCTTTATTAAAATGTTTATAATGGTTGTAATAAAAGTGAGAGATAAGTTGGAGAATTGTAAATGAACTCTTTATTTTCTATAAAAAGAAAATGTCAGCAAAGCATAAAAATGTGTTACATGCTTTCTCTCTGACCCTGAAAAGGAAAAACTAGTGGATATTGCTAAGTCAGGGATACTTCATGCTGTAACGGACTGTAGTGACTCCGTTGATTAGCCATTAAGAGACACGATCAGTTAATAAATTGGGGAAAAAGAAGAAAATTATCCCTGTACACAATTTAAAAATAATTCATTATCTAGATATATTTTTATAAAACAAAATGGATAATCCTATGTCATCATAAAGTATCCTTAGCAAAATAACTAATTAATCTTCTAAGATGTCGTCTGCTGTGTTCTTTATGAATTTATTTATTGGTTTTATGTTATTTTCAGACTTTACTGTTCTGTTGTCAGTTCTCATGATAAAAAGCTTTGATTCTCTCAAATATTTTTTTAAATCGTTTCACCCCCAAGCAGTGATAATCTCACTAAGACGCAAGGGGTTACTGGAAATGAAAGAGAACAAGAAAACTTTAGTGAGGAGAAAGGAAAGTAAAAGCACAGCTTGAGGAAGCCAAAAGATGGTGATTGGTATTTCATTTGGAATTTTGAAGATTGCATGTGGCAAAGAAGTAAGAAATCAAGAGTTCCATAGGCAAGAAGTATGAGGAAAAGAATCTATATTGGAATAGAACATACAGTTGCATTTATAGCTAGTTCAGCAATAAACTAGTGAGACCAAGTTGCCAATCAAGTCGCATGCTTAAATTAATGCAGTTATGACATGAAGGAGGAAAGCTCATTAGAACAAAATATTTGTAGAAAAGGCAGAGGGAAGCTACATCACATCGGTTAGAAAGAGACTGAAGTTGATAGGCCAGGATTGATTAAATTACAAACCCTTTGAATTTTCTGAAGACTTTCTAGATATTTAATCTGATCACCAGACCAAATATGGCAGCAATATTCACTGTCTGGATGAATGCTAATTTATAAATGTGCAAAATGGATTCTGATGAGAAAAATTGTCTGGCATTGGATCTAGAAATTGAGTCAATATAATCACTCCACTTTGTCAGTGGAAAACATGAGTCCAAGAATGAGCAAGGAGTTCCTCTCCTGGAAGTTAGCATCAGACGTATCCTGATGGCAGACAGAAAAGGTTCTTTATGGTGATTTAAATGAAAGTAGTTTTGTTTTGGTGATGTTAAACTACAAAGCCATTTCTTGCCCCAGTTAACCACTGATTAGATATCCTTTCTTTCAAAGCAGTTGCTAATTTTACTTTGTCTGATCAGTCTGATGTGCTACTAAGACAAGAATAAATAGTGGCTGTCAATATAGATACCTAGTTGGAAACTGATAATGTAGGTTCAAGGATAGAGCCCTGGGGTACCCCTGCATTAATGTGAAATGAAGTAGAAGCATGTCCATTCAACACAACTTACATTATACAATTTAAGAACAGTTGTATTAACCAGACATGCTATAACCTTTGACATTGGGAAGAAGACCAGCATGCTAAACATCCCAAACACATGACATGGTGGCCTGGGTAGCTGCCTGAATTGCCAGTACCTTGAGTCATCCCTTTCTCTGTGGCTGCGTGCACGTTATAACTATAAGACTTTAGTTTGAATCTCCCCCATGGCTGATTTTATCATGAAGGTGACTTCTCTATTGACATTTTGTGGAAGCAATCCTGTTATGCAGCACCATAAGGAAAAGGGCCTGAAAACCATACAGTGGGTTGACTGAAGTCATACGAGTGAAATTGGTAGACAAAATTGTTTGGAAGCTGTCAACTATGTGCTAGAATAGTCAAAAGTCATCATCACTGAGGGTTTGCTTATACTGGCCTTGTACAAGTACTGATTGCTTCATCGCTAAGATTTGCTCAGTCTTAATTGGCTCAGTGGCTAGTGAAGAAATACAGATGTGCCTGAGCAGGTGCCAGCAACAGGGATTAGCTAGCCTCCCTAGCAGAGAGGCAAACTTAGAAACAAGTACTTACCAACACACACACACACACACGCACGCACATTTAAAATACTCTATAGCTCCTGCAATATCATGTTTGTGTGTGGTGCATAATGATATTGGAAAAGTATTTGAAGTGTATTTTTCTGCATCATGTAGATAGTAAAAGCTATGAATTCTAAGCGCACTGTTAAGCAAAAACCTGTAATTATTGCAGGTTTTTTATTGTAGAAGAAATTTATGAGATTATTTAACAAAAATGAGGTCATAAATTTTCTCTCCCAATACCACAAAATAAAATCCGACATAATTATAGGGTTTCTACTTAAGAACATTTAGAATTCGCAGTCTTCACAGTTTTGTGTATGTGTTATATATAAAAAGAAAGGACAGTAAGATATATAATCTGGTGTTCTTATTGGTATTTTTTTATTTTTATACAAAACGGTGCTCAATGTAAATTTACATTATATAATTAAATTAAAAGCATTAGCTCTGTTTCATCTTCAAGCGAACTTGGGATATTTAAAAAAAAAAAAAATAGATGTTTTTAATTTAATTATATAATTAAATTTGAAGTTTTTAGCTTCGATTATTGAAACATGGTTATTACTGTGAAGCGAAGAAACCATATTTTAAATCAGTTAATTTATAATGTGTGTGTATGTATGTATCTATCTATCTGCAAGTTTTAGTTTCAGATATGAGTGCAGTCATAAGTCTTTAAATTCTGACAATTTTGAGGCATTATTTTAAACAGGGCCTCAAAGCAATATCTGACTGTACTGTCCTAAAATGGTTTGAGTATTTTAAGTGTAGTGACTTTGGTTCTTAAAGCTCTTGAAGTGTATGACCATCAGCTAAGGATTTTTATTTTATGCATGGTAGGGGAGAACTGAACAGGAGCCTGTGGAAACTTTCAAAAGCGGCTCTGATATTTCAGAAGATAGAGTAATGAATTGACTTCTTATTTATCAACCAAACCAAGAACCAATACCCCCTCCCTCCTTCATTCTCATCTTTGGTCAAATTTTAGGAGGTGGCTCGAGGCAAAATTTTTTCAGCACTCCCTTGTAAATAGCAGTATAATAAAATTGTACATATTGGTAGAATAGACTAACTTACCTGTTATCTTAACTTGGCTGGTTCCGTACTCATTTTGTTTGTTTTGGTTTTTTTTGTTTACTGTTGTTGCTGTTTTTTTCTTTGTTGTTGTTGTTTTTTTTCTTTGTTGTTGTTGTTTTTTTCTTTGTTGTTGTTGTTTTTTTTCTTTGTTGTTGTTGTTTTTTTTCTTTGTTGTTGTTGTTTTTTTTCTTTGTTGTTGTTTTTTTTTCTTTGTTGTTGTTGTTTTTTTTCTTTGTTGTTTTTTTTCTTTGTTGTTGTTGTTTTTTTCTTTGTTGTTGTTGTTTTTTTTCTTTGTTGTTGTTGTTTTTTTTCTTTGTTGTTGTTGTTTTTTTTCTTTGTTGTTGTTGTTTTTTTTCTTTGTTGTTGTTTTTTTTTTCTTTGTTGTTGTTTTTTTCTTTGCTTTTCTCTTTCCTTTCTCTCTTTCCTCTCTCTCTTTTCTCTCTCTCTTTCCTCTCTCTCTCTTTCCTCTCTCTCTCTTTCCTCTCTCTCTCTTTCCTCTCTCTCTCTTTCCTCTCTCTCTCTTTCCTCTCTCTTCTCTCTTTTTCCTCTCTTCTCTTTCCTCTTTTTTCTTCTTTTTTCTTTCCTCTTTTTTCTTCTTTTTTCTTTCCTCTTTTTTTCTTCTTTTTTCTTTCCTCTTTTTTTCTTTTTTCTTTCCTCTTTTTTTCTTTTTTCTTTCCTCTTTTTTTCTTCTTTTTTCTTTCCTCTTTTTTCTTCTTTTTTCTTTCCTCTTTTTTTCTTCTTTTTTCTTTCCTCTTTTTTTCTTTTTTCTTTCCTCTTTTTTTCTTCTTTTTTCTTTCCTCTTTTTTTCTTCTTTCTTTCCTCTTTTTTTCTTCTTTCTTTCCTCTTTTTTTCTTCTTTCTTTCCTCTTTTTTCTTCTTTTTTCTTTCCTCTTTTTTCTTCTTTTTTCTTTCCTCTTTTTTCTTCTTTTTTCTTTCCTCTTTTTTCTTCTTTTTTCTTTCCTCTTTTTTTCTTCTTTTTTTCTTTCCTCTTTTTTTCTTCTTTTTTTTTTCCTCTTTTTTTCTTCTTTTTTTTTTTCCTCTTTTTTTCTTCTTTTTTTTTTTCCTCTTTTTTTCTTCTTTTTTTTTTTCCTCTTTTTTTCTTCTTTTTTTTTTTCCTCTTTTTTTCTTCTTTTTTTTTTTCCTCTTATTAGTAAAAAGAAAGCAAAACCAAGAAAAAAAAATTGCTCATCTCTTGCCTACCCTGTCCTTAGAAGCACCGTTAAGAACACCTTTCTCCCAATTCAGCAGTGTCGATACCATTCATTCTTTTATTGTATAGCAAAATACTTTATCCGGGTGTTTGGATTAAATACACATATGGATATGCAAATCACATCACTCTCTGCAGATCCTGGCATTTCTATTGTGTGTTCATTCTTCTCAGGTAAATCAACCTCAACTGGCTAATGTGAAGCTCAGGATCGAATTGCACCAAAAACAATTCTGTTTATGTCTACAAACAATGCATGTTGCCATGCAAATACTTTTCATGGCAGGTGAATAACATCTCTCAGCAACTCCTTCATTACATTCCCCCCTGATATCCACATCACAAAAAGTGCAGCTGGGTACATGCCTCTTTTATCCGGCACTCCTTTGAAGTGGGGGAGCTCTGGCTTCTTCCTGGGACAAACTACATCCAAGACCGTCATCAGGCGGTTTGCTTTCATTGTCAGCAATTTCCAAGCTACTGGTGTTGGAAGTATCATCTAGTAATACCAACTTTAGACTTTCCAACGGTTCCCTTTCTTCTGATGAGTCACTGGTGTTCCTGGATAGCACACGTGCTCCTGAAAAAAGGGCACAATTATTTTATTTTACTTTTTTTTTTTTTTTTTTTTTTTTTTTTTAACATAATGAAGGTTTCATCAACAAGCACTGAGTTCCAATCACCTGTCCCATTCTGGATGTACTCGTACATATCGTATTTATGTCCCCCTCTTATGTCCTCCTAAAAATGGACAAATTGCTGGTAGTGGGAGGAAAATGAGTAAAAAGATTGTATTGCACCAATGTTTCAAGTGGAGGATAGCCTACCTAGAAAGTCATCATTCAATATTCTAGATTTATATTTATTATTAAGTGAAAATATACCCTCCACCAAAAAAAAGTCAGCTCCTGTTTATTTATTCAACTTATCTTTGCCTATAACAAGGTTAGTTGGAACACCCAATGAGGATTGAACTCACTACACTTGCAATATGCTCTGTTTGGTGTTCAACTCTGATTTACAGGTAACTATGAATTTTGTCTGATACTATGGTAATGCAAATATTAGCTGTTTATTTATAAGGAAACATTCAGTATCCATTGACCCAGCAGCCAGTGCTACTATTGGCTGAAATTTATAAAATCTTTCTATTAAAATAATTTTTCAGGAAAATAGGTTTCTCAAGTTCACTAACAGTATTACTCGGGGTTTCCTTCCTATTGTTTGAAGATGTCATCATCTTGATTTGCTCATTTTTTTTCTCTTGTATGTGATATCTATTTTAGTTGTTGCTCCTGCTGAAAATCTTCCAGTGATGTGGTTTCTGTTATTTGGTACAGTTTTTTATGATTCTGTAGCATGAGTCCACAAGGTTTAAAGAAGGATAGTCCTCTCTAAGACCTACAGGGTTCATTTGCTCAAAAGCCATATTTAACCAATGATCTAAAAAAAAAATGGTTGTATACAGTTAACAGTTTAGATATATTTGAACAGGTTTGGTGCCATGCGTGGCATCCATATGGAAATCTCAATCTTATGAGACTAAGAACATATTTCAAAAAAATAATTATAAACTTTAAACTTGAACTTTTTGTTTAATAATGCTAATTGCAATATTAGCCATTTCCTTATAAAGAAGCATTTATTAATTGAACAGCCAGCACTATCATCAATTGGAACTTATAAAATCTTTCTATTAAAACAATTTTTCAGAAAAACATTTTTAAGTTCACTGTTATTGCTCTTTCTAATATTGATGGGAGGGGGTTTCCTTCCTAACCTTTGTATGGAATGACATGGAACGTCAACATCTTGGTTATGTCATCATTTTCTCTTTGAGTTACATGTGCTATCCATTTTAGTTGTTGCTGCTGCTGTTGGAAGTCCTCAAGTGATGTGGTTTCTGTTATTTGGTACAGTTCTTTGTGATTCTGTAGCACCAGTCAGGCCACATCTAAATATGCATATCTGTTGAATACATCTTCCATATTTACTGTATGTTCATTGTTGTAGTTACTGCAAATGTGTTGAATATATCCTCTGTAAATGTCTGTTCTACTTACTACATATTCGTTCTTGATGCTCTATTATAGAGACAGGATATCAAAAGTTTTCAAATGTTTGTATTAAATTGATTAGGTTTGTTTCACTTCCTCAAAGGGCAGGGATGTCTCTGTAGTGTGGACAGCTCATCGAGCAGTGACTGCTTCTAATGACAATGAACCTGAATTAAGGACATGTATCTTCCTGTTGCATTGATAAATGGTGTTTGTTGTTACCGTTTCTTTTCATCTTGTTGTTCAAGTCATGGCAACAAGCTCCACTTCTTTGGATTCTTAGTAATTTAATATCCATTGCCATGGTTTCTTCTTGGAGTTATTCTCTTACCTATATTTCTTCTTCTATCTAAGTATGTCTATAGTAAAAGGGGGTGCTGAAACATTCTCAGCCCAACCAAGAAGCAATTACCCTCACCAAAATTGATATTTAGTCCACTTTTGGGAAGTGGGTCATGTCCAAACATTTCAGCATCCATTTGTAGATAAGCACAGCCTAATGAAATTGAAAAGTAGGGTAAAAAAGGCATTGGAAGATCGGAACAAGACGGTCCTTTTTTTTTTTTTTTTTTAAATATGTAATATATATATTTTTACATACTTAACTATAAATATCATAGCTTTAAAAAACAGTTAAATAAACACTATTAGATTGTTTATTGGAATGGTTGGTAAAACAATGGCTAATTGATTTGAACTTTATAAAATGGTAAATAAGGATTTCCTTATAGTTGGTTCACGTATTTTAATAATTTAGTAAATGCTTATAAATTTATGAGTAAAAAATCTTTTCATATTTATTTCTTTATATAAATGATAAATAGTCTATCTATATTTCTGAGATGATGTATTATAATTATTTACATTTTTGGGGCTGTTGCCCTCATCTTTGTTACCATATTCACAATGTTTTGGCTGTTGTATGTTCCAGCCTTCTTAAGGTGATTGGAATTTCAAACTGAACCCTTTATTTCATCCACTGAGGTAGATTGTTCTATTTCTATGTGACATTCCTTTTCCGGACCTCTCGGTTATCTCCCTTTAATTCTCCTCTCCTCTTCAGTCACCACTGCAGTAATGAGGTATTGAACTCCCAACTCTTTGGGTCAAGTCACTGGATCCAACGAACTGGATCAGTGTATGAATTTTTGGGACTTATAAACTTAATGTCTCAGTATCATTTTTTTTTTTTTTTTTTTTTTTTACCAGAGCTCATTGTTGCAATTTTTATTATTGTTGTTACCCTTTTCTAGCTCTCTGTATTACTGGTTCCCATTTTGTATTCATTTCTATGCTTGGTCGGCTCAGGAGATTATTGTGGCCTATCATATGTGCTGCGTCATTAAGTTTTTGTATTTTTCCAGTGATGTTCTCTTGTCTATTATTTCAACCATATGGGAAGCAGTAATAGTTGCTAGAGAAAAGCAATAATAACAACAAAAATTGCACTCAGAGAGTTGTGAGTTCAATACCTGGCTACTACAGTGGTGAACAAAAACTTGGAGAGTTTAGTTAAAGGGAGATAACTGAGACATCCGGAAGAGTCATGGTATGTAGAATTAGAACAATCTACTCCAGTGGAGAAAATAAAGGGTTCAGTTCGAAATTCCAGTCACCTGAAAAAGGCCAGATTGTACAATGGCACAAATGTCATGAAGATGTGGACAACAGTCCAAACAATCTAAATAAAGTGTTTATTATTTTTGTTGTCAATTCTCGAGAACAAAGAAAATGTATAAATTCACTTTTACATGTTTAGGCTTTATTACAATTATAATCCATTTTTTAAAACAATAAAAATTGCCAAGGAGTGAAGGTAGTTAAAATAATAGTAGTGTCAAAGGAAAAACTCTTCTTCTGACAGTTTTTGTTTGGGTGGGGGCACAAAGGTTAGACATTACTGAATGGAGTATTTGTAAAGGGTTTTTTTTTTTTTTTTTTTTTTTTCTTCTTTTTTTCAGCAAAGATACGTTGGCAATAAATCTTTATGGAAATGTAAAAAAATTTTTCTTTTTTTTTTTTTTTTTTTTTTTTTTTGACTAAAATTTAGTCATGAAAATATTGGTGCTTATTACAAAAAGAATAACATTTTCTCAGATTTTTTCAAATAAAAATAAAAACCTGTTCATTATAAAAGTAAATAATGAATATGTACTGAATTTTTCATTTAAATTGAATAATTCTGTGATTTTTGATAATTTAATTTTTCAATTTTTCTTTAAATGGTTTAGAAATTGACATGTACTAGACCCTCACACTGTCCCTGAATATTTGATTTGGTCTTTTTTAGTGCTTGTCTTACTTTACATATGAGCTCATCTGCCTGGGCCTTAGGGATCTTCAAGCCAACTTTCTCAACAGGAGATATCATATCTGAATCTGAGACACACCTGATGGTTGTACAAAGTTAAGACACTTGTTTCACACTGATGCCTCAGATGCACTTGTGATTGCTGATATTGACAACTGCTTTTATGGATTCACAGTGAACCTTGTTGCTGCTCCTAACCTCTTCTTTCTTGACTTTTCATATTTGGCATATTTTTCCTTTTTTTTTTTTTTCCCTGGAGAATATTAAGAAAATATTTCTCATAGATGCATGGGTAAACAATTTTGCAAATAAGACCTGGAGAGTCATGCATACTTAATTTTTAGTTTTTATTTTATTTATTTATTTAAGTGAAGGTCTGACATATGATGGCATTCATTGCCAATGAAGTAAAAAAGGAAGATTGTTCTCCATTTCTTTCAAGATTTGATATCATGTCTTCTAAAGAATTTTAAGTATCTATTTCATCTTCATTGCATTTAGTTATGGTTAACTGGAGAGTAATAAGTGGAATTGTTTGTATTCATATTTCAAGGAAGGTCCTATTGACTTGAAAATAAGCATCTGAAATCCAGTTTCTTTATTCAGCTTGAAAAACAGCCTGGTGGAAAATATGAAGCAAGTGTAAATTTTCAGTTTGGCAAAAATAACTAGTGTTGAGCACTAAGTGAGGAAAAATAAAACAAAAAACTAATTTTGTTATTTTTAATATAAGCAAAAATCTGTTCAAAAGTGGATGACAGAAAAAAAAATAATAATAATAATAATAATTTGGGTTTCAACTTAACTATTTTTTTTTTTTTTTTTTTTGGTTAGAAATTATTTTTTTTCACTTGATATCTTTTCTACACTTTTCCTCCTTTTTGTGCAAGTTTAGTTAAACTTTTGAAATTTACAAACCAGTGAGTTTGAATGGGGAAAATGTTTCTGTTATTGGGTTGGTGCAAAAATAATGTCGTTTTATCACATAGTAACATATGTGAGAAAACGACATTATTTTTGCACCAACCTATAGATATGAAGCGGGTGTGTGAAAAGTTCTTGAAAAGATACCCTCTCTTTCAAATCTGAACACATTCTGAGGTAATCTTTTATATTTTTAAAATCAGTTTCACTTATGTGTTAATAACCTTGGGAAAGGTATGAATCCTCGTCTTCTCTCCCCAGCTATGGGTAAATAGCAGGACAGACCGGGTTCTATAAGCTTGGATGGCAACTAGTCTGCCACAGAAAGAAATGAGAGCCTACTGCGGGGGAAAAAAATCTTCCTCATCAGTCATGTATCTAAAGATATATGATTGCCTAAGCTTGTATCACACATGGCACATAACAGACTTACCTTTATTTTGAACTATTGTCAACTTGGTTGATATAGATGTAATTATAGACACAAACAAATAACAATGGGACCATCTCTAAAAATTAATAGTTCAACCAATCAATCAGAAAGCTTTTCACAACTTGGATATTAGAAGCAAGTAGCCTTTTGAAAGTGAATCTATAGAACTATATATATATATATATATATATATAGTCTTAAGGTGTGCTATATTTATGGAATAAAGTGCTCAATATCAGAGATAGAGCGTGTGTAAATATAAAAGTGAACATAGAAGTCAACACTTAGAGGCGACAGTCTGTTTCATGCTATATGCAATCGTCAGGCCACATATGCTGTTATTTTTCTCGGCTATTTATATATATACGGGTCAGTGGTGCATTGTGGGTAGTCTATTATGGCGGTTATTTTACCGGAAGTCGTTTGTTTATTTATTTGGGTCAAATTATATTGCTTGTTTTTATTTTTTGTTTCTTATTTATTTATTTATTAACATAGTAAAAATTTGTTTATATCACTTATTTAACAGTTTTGTTTTGGTTTGAGAATTTAATTAAAGCTATTTGTTCAATTTTGGGGTTGATTGTTGTAGTTCATTCTAAGTATTATTTTGGCGGGAACAGTTTTTAATTGATTATCTTTATTTGGGATTGGTTTGTTTATTTATTTACTTGGATGAATTTAGGTCAATTTATTTTACTTGTATATTTTCTCTTTTCGGTTTTCGATTTTTAAGTAACATAGTATTTATTTGTTTTATTTCTATTTTTTTTTATTGTTATTTTATTAGTATATTTATTTGTTTTTATTTTATTTTTTCCGTTTTTCATTTTTTAGGTTACGTAGTAAAAATTTATTTTCATGTCTGCATTTTGAGATGAGCTCAGATCTTTTGTTTAATAATTTATTTTGGTTGGGGAAAGTAATGATAGCTATTTTTTCCTCCAAGCAAAGTTTGCAAGTGTTTGATTGGTTGTTGTAGGCTGATGATTTTTTCCTTATCTTCCAAGATATTTTTGGTGTGATGTGCGTTTTGTTTTTAATTTCCCAGATATACTTAGAAAGCATTGTACTGTTCACATATTTACTATTTGTGAAAGATGTTTTGTGTGTATAATTTCTTTGTTTCCAGGGTCCTTCAGTTACTCCTATGTATACTTTTTCTTCATTATCTGGTGATTTTATCATGGCTTGGTATATTACATTGTTTTGTAAACAATTTCTGTTTAAGGGACATTCGTTTTTTATCCTGCAGTTGCACGTGGGTTTAATTTGTTCGTGTGGTTTGTTGTTAATTTTCCTATTGTGCTTTTTTATTATTTGTGCCATGCTCTCGGTGCATCTGTAGCTGATTTTTACTGTGTTTTTGTTGAACATCTTGTGTAAGGTGCTTGATTCTGGGAAGTGTTTGTGTAAGAGTTTGAAGAATATTTTTCCTACGTTTGTTTTTACGTTCTTGCTGTACGGTGGGTTGAACCATATGATATTTCTTCTCCTGTTGGCCTTTTTTGTATTCTGTGATGAGTATGTGAGTATTGCTGGGAATCCGCTATCTTTTAGGGCCGTTTCATAGTCTTTCTTGGCTTTGTTAAATAGGGATTCATTGGAGGAATTGTCAGTGAGCCTTGGTATCTGTTTGATTATAGAAGGTGGATGGTTGGAAGATATGTGTATGTAGAGTGGTTTGTCATTAGGTTTTCTATATGGTTTATATGCGCCTTCTCTTAGGTTGAAGGTAACATCTAGAAAATCTACTTCGTTTAGGTTAGTTTTTATATCTGTTGAATCCATTATTTTAAAAAATCTTTATTATTGCTTTTCTAGTTTTGTCTGTGTTTTGTTTGTTACAGTTTCTTAAGATTATGAGACCGTCGTCCCTGTAGAGTCCTGTGTCATTTCTATCTATTATTTTGCTCAGTTCGTGTAGTAAGTAAATGCCTATGATTTTGCATGCCTCTGCACCGTCAAAGCTTCAATATAATTTGACCCAAATAAATAAACAAACGACTTCCGGTAAAATAACCGCCATAATAGAATACCCACAATGCATCACTAACCCGGATATATATATATATAAATAGCCAAGAAAAATAACAGCATATGTGGCCTGACGATTGCATATAGCATGAAACAGACTGTCGCCTCTAAGTGTTGACTTCTATGTTCACTTTTATTTATTTATATATATATATATATATATATATATATGGAAAATCAACTAAAATCAGTTGACAAATTAATTTTGTCCATTCTCCAATGATGTGGTCATTGTAACCTACCCAGAGATGAAATCCATTATTTACGTGATTGGTTGGCAACCTTGGCTAAATTATCCTTTGCTACAATGAAATCAAACATACTATCCTTCACCATATTGTTAGGCAGAAGCTACTACATTTAGATACATACATACATCTACATTTATTTACCATTTGTTTACTTCCACCCTAACCTTTTTCTCTCTATCTCTCGTATGAACCAGGACTCTTATACTTGAACTACTGAAACTCCAATTTTTACCTTGTTCTCTGTATGGACTGTAGATCAGGTACAAGAGGAGGGCAACAACACACAGAAAACACATCTGCCTGCTTAATGCGAAGGAGTTATTGGAGAAAATACAAAGGATCTGCAGTCCATATAACATCAGGACAACCTCCAAAAGCTGGATGACACTTCGCAGATACCCCTCCTGAGTAAGACCCCCCCCCTCCCATAGAGGAGAACATGACTAAAGACTGTGTGTACGCCATCCCATGCAGCTGCAAAAAGAAATATAAAGGGAAGACAGGCTGCCCCTTTTAGGTAAGGCTTCAAGAACACCAAAAAGCTGCAACATGAGGAGGAAGTGGAAAAATCAGGCATGGCTGACCACATATGGAGAGAAAAGGGAAATCACCGCTCTCTATGGGATCAGGTTGAAATCATAGACAAAGAACATCATTGGAAAATTTGTAAACTTAAGGAATCAGCACATGTGCTAGGCCGCAAAAATCTCCTGAGCTGACCAAGCATAGAAATGAATGCAATATGGGAACTAGTAATAAGGAGTGCCAGAGAAAAGTGATAATAGCAATGAAAATTGCAATATAAGCTCTGGTAAAAAACATGCAATGATAACAGCGAAACTTCCAATATTAGCACTGGTAAAAATGGTTGCTGAAGACATTAAGTTTATAAGTTCCTAAAATTCATATACAGATGTCCTTAAGGACACATGGCACAGGGGATTAAGGCATTGACTAGATCCAGTGACAGGGACCCAAAGAGTTGTCAATACCTGGTTATGGTATTGGAGAACTTGGAAAGGGGAATTAGCAGGAGATAACTAGCAACTGACATCCATTAGACATGGAACTAGAACAGTCTACCCCAGTGAGTGAAATAAAGGGTTCAGTTCGACATTCCAACCACCTGAAGAAGGCCGAAGTGTACAATGGCTGAAAAGTTGTGATAAATATGGCTAACAAAAATGAGGACAATAGTCCAATTAATGTAAATAGTGTATATAAAGATTTATCAACACTCCCTGTATTTTCTTTTAATCATGACATCAGGCCAATATACAGCTAAGTCAGTCATATGGCGGTAATGGATGTTGTCAGATGATAAACAAACCATGCAGAACAGATAACTTTCCCCAACTACCATATCTATAAACATAGCTCATTGCACACCAGTGAGTCTAAATAGGAAAACATGTTTCTATTAGACATTCAGTGTTATGTAACTGATTTACATGAATGAGAAGAAAAAAAAAAATTTAAATTCATATTTGCTAAAACTTTTGCTATAAAATTTTTCAACAGTGTAACCCGGATGTAAGAGACCTGGATATAAGAGATTTTCTCTGGTCCCAAATTAGAGCCTGTGTTAATGTATATAAATTAGACCCGGATATAAGAGAGATTCTCTCTGGTCCCGTCCTCCCCGATATAAGAGAGTTCGTTTTGAGTGACAGTGTGATGTCTTAAATCGGTCAAACAGAGGTCAGTTAGAGAGAGAGAGAGAGTGAAGTTCAATGACTTAATCTTGACTAGTCTAGAGACATGGTGTGTCCAATCTGTGTTTGTAGGAGACACCCTCTACCTTATGATTTTGCTTTGTGTGTCTAAGGGTAGCGCCGCCCGCTTTTTTGCCGACTTTGCTTGTCGTTGCATTTACTGGACAGCACTTTCACATTACCCACTGTTCTGTTGGGTCAGAAGTTTGTCTGTTTGTTAATTTTGCCACTGAAAACCGTTTGCTTGCGATTAGTGATGTCGGCGTCTTAACGAAAAACTCTGAGCATTTCTGAACAGTTGGAGCTCATTGACGATGTCAAAGTGAAGAAACTCAAACTGGCCGCTGCAGCCAAAAAGTACAGAATCGGTTATTCAACAGCAGCAAAAATTCTCAAGAAAGATGATGATCTCAGATCTTGCATGCAAATGAATGGAAACACTAAATCGCAAACGAAAGCGCCAATCCATGCACAAGGACGTTAACGAAGCGCTCACACAATGGTTTACGCAAGCATGTGCTCATGGAGCTACCGTCACCGATCACGTAATCAGGCAGAAAGCATCACAACTGGCCGTAAATCTTGAAGTTGATTTTGAACCGAACAATGGCTGGCTCATGCGCTGGAAGAAGGCCAATAACGTTTCATTCAAAAAATTTCACGGCAAATCAACGTCAGCAGATCACGGTTCTGCCAACAAATGGGTGACAAACGTTTTGCCGCAACTTTTTCGTGGATATGATCCAAAAGATGCTTGGAACTGTGATGAAACGGGAATTTTCTACAAAGCCATGCCGTCTGAATCTTTGTGATTTGCCGGCGACGAACAGTCAAATGGGACAAAAGTTCCCAAAGACACTCATGATGCTTCAGTTCACAAACATGGACGGCAGTGAAAAGCAAGCTGTAGTTGTTGGTAAGTCGGCAAAACCACGGCAAACAGATTTTGACGAATTTATCAGCTTCGACGACCGTACACAATGTTATGGAGAACTGACTGACACGGACATCACACGTGGTATAAAATCGGATGATCAAGATTTTGACAAAGATGATGATGCTGAAAGCGTAAGTTCTAAAGTTTCTGAAAGTGACAAACCAGTGCCAAATTCTCTGGCTGCATTGAATGCGCTTGAAACTCTGACAGCCTACTTTGAAGCAAAAAGCAGTAATCCTGATGGCGCATTGAAAATGATTTACGGACTGTATGAAAGTGTTCATGATGTTAGCAAAGAGATTTCTGTACAATTAAAAATGACTGACTTTTTTAAGAAAAAGTAATTTTTGATTGAATTATTTTGAAAACTGATTGAAAATGTATTTTTGTCTGTATTTTTTATGTCTATAACTGTTAAATAAACTAGTGTTCTGTACGTAAAAAGCGTTATATGAAGTGTTCCCATACTTACCTAAACAAAATAGACCAAACCCGGATATAAGAGACTTCTTCTCCGGTCCCGACAACTCTTATATCCGGGTTACACTGTATTTGCTACTTTCAGGAGTTGATGATAAAGAGAAGAGATTTCAACTTTTGACAAAAGTCCAGCTGAAATCTTCCTAAGTTAAATTTAGTTGCAGAATTAATAATCACAATGTTTAGTGACCTTTTTGCTTAACTTTAAGTTAAAAACTTGCAAATTAAACACTGACCAACTGTGGACAGGCATGCCACAACTGTGTCTTCCTGAAGGATCATTAAACTTGTCACCATTCCATTATACTTTTCTGTTATTATATCAGTGTTCTTCAATTTACCATCCATTCCTGACCATTACACAAAGAGAATTTTATCTATATTTCCAATTTAGAGCCCTAACAAAAGATTTAATGTTTTTATAGAAATATTTAATTTTTGTATTGCTGGTAATTTTTTTTTTCAAAAATATATTGGTGATAATAGATTTTTTTTTTTTTTTTTTTTTTTTTTTTCCTTCAAAAATTTATCTTTGGTAATAATTTTTTACAAGTATTTCTGGTATTAAAACCTATTTTTTCACTTTCTTAATGCTTTTTACCTCAGTTTGGGGGGTTTAACTATTTGCCCATAGCTGGGACCCTAACAGGTGCTACCACCCCAGGTCAGGGTGGACCGGAGAATACCAGCAATTAAGAGGTGGTTCCACGCTCCTCAGAATCTCCTGATCAGAGGCCTTTCTGTTGGACGTAGTTTGTCTTATCCAGGATGGACATGGTCATCATGGAAGAGTCAAGATGTCAAAACTAGAAATGATTTTTATAAATCTGGTATCACATTTAAAGAAGCTTCAATTGCAATGGATAAATCAATCTTTTCTAAACTCTTGCAAGGAATTCCTTGTTTTTCTTTTAATAACTTCTTTATTTAATTTCTGTCATTGCTTTAAACTTCTTTTCAACTCTTTGTGATCAAGAAGTCCTTAATCGGACAAAAGCTCATCATATTATCCAATCACTCCCCCACATTTTACTTTGACTATAAGACAGAATCTTATCCATATGAAAATATGGATGTAGACTGCAAAGACCTTTTCTAACCTGTTTTACCAAAACAAACTTCAAGTGCCATATTTCAACCAACAATCGTTCATGAGAGGTTATTTTTTTTCCCTGCTGTGCTATAACCATACACAGAAATCTCACTTATTATAAAACGCTGATTGTGTGTGTGTGTGTGTCTGTACGTTTATATATTGGATTGGATTTCCTACATTTTTCAACCGATTTCAACAAAACTTCACAGGACTGCGTAAAATTACCTTGTGGTGGTTCTAACGGCGCCCAAAATCGGAAAAACACAATTGTTTTTGCGCAAAATCAATTTGAAAACACGATTAAGAGGCATCACAAGAATGAAAGGGGGCAACTCATATCAAGTTATACTTATTATAAAACCCAGGTTGTTTGTGTGTGTGTGTTTGTTTATATATGGGATTGGATTTCCTACATTTTTCAACCGATTTCAAGAAGACTACACTTTTTTATTTTGATTTTTTTTTTTTTTTTTTTTTTTTTTTTTTTTTTTTGGCAGATAGTGTTTCTTATTGTCTTGCACACAAAAAAAAAAAAAACTAATTAAGACATGCATGTCCGTCAACCTTAAACAATAATCTTTGTCAATTTTATTTTTCAGTCTTTATGATGGTCGATACTTGATCTATCTCTTACTGTTACATCCCCAGGCAACGCTGGGCTCTACTGCTAGTAGCTGATAAACAGGCATTCACTCTTACATACTTTAAGCAAGAATAAAGTGATTTTCATAATGGACATAAATTATTACTTAGTAGTTTTGATCAGCTATCAAGCAGGAATTTAAAAAAAAAAAGTCAAATAGGAGCCTCTGAAACCTGAATAAGCAGTTTAAATCTGAAGTATTTAATCCAAGATCTACCCACCTGCTCTCATTTTTTTTTTTTTTTTTTTATTAATCTAAAACATATCATATTTCAAATTATAATCCTCATTTTAGCCAGATTCAAAATATTACAGTCTAGTCGACTTAAATTTATTTTGTAATCTTTCCATGAGTTGGTTTAGGCAATTAAATCCTTCGAACAATGCGTAAAAAGATGATTTCTCAAAATTATAGACAATATCTTTATTTACAATTTTTAATCTTATTTCTGTGTAGCAGGTTAAATTTGGCTTAAACAAGAAAAAAAAAACAAAAACACTTTTTAATTCAATCTAAATGATTCCTAAAAATAATTTGTTTATTGTAAGGCGATATTTTATATTGTCAGGTCATTAGCTGAAATAAATTTGGCACAAGGTCATGTATACAAATCCTTCACAATCAAGATTACTTGCACACTAAACATTGCACAGTGAAAGATTATTTGCTTAAATGTCACCTTCCAGAGCCTCTACTCAATGTCAAATCATTTACTATTTACTAATGATGGCTAACAAAAAAGTGTGAATATTTACTTTGTGAGTAAAATTGATCAGATGGAACTATTTGTTATATGTTGATAAATTGTTGGAGTGAAAATTGGAATGACAAATAATCACCCACCTGATCACAAATGGCAGCATATATGTTTTGCGTGCAAGGTTTTTTTTTTTTTTTTTTTTTGACTGGGAAAAAACATGGCTGCCCCCAGCAAGCTTATATTGCGAATGGTCACGTATCCTCACACGGGCGGTTGCGTAAGACCACGGATGTTAGTCGGCTGCTGCAAATGTCCTCGAGACTGGACGAACTGGGAATCGATGAATTGCTGGCCAGAGCCCGAAACATTCTGAAAGACACAGGACTGGTTGCGGCAGCTGCGAGAACGACCGAGACACCATCTGCAAGTGATCGACGACCGAGACACCATCTGCAAGTGATCGACGACCTCTCTCTCAGGCAAGTTGTGGAAGAAGTACTGGCGAGGTAACTGGAGCGTATCTGGAGAAGGGATGAGCGTATGGGTTGATGCAAGCTCATTGGCGACTGGCGTGGCGTTGGAAAGACACGGTGACATCCTGGAAGATACATGTTGGCTTTGTTCAACAAACGACACTCAGCTTATAAATTTAGCAGAGCTTGACGCCACAGTGAAAGATCCGTGTGCGTCTATCATTGGTTAACCGACACACTGACAGTTAGAGCCCAAGTAAGAACCAAAGCGCTAGCGAGATGCTGGTTCAAAGAATGACAATCCTGCATCAGCTAAATCCACGAGTATGGCCTACAAGTTGATGTTACTTGTGTTGCGTCGGAGCAGAATTTGGCAGATGAGCTGACTCGAGTACTGAAGAGATGGCTAAATTTGATAAGGTACAGGTCAGATTCCTCACCTCTGATGTGCGGTGCCCTGATGGTTCAATTAACACCTGAATGAATCCGGACCATACATCGACAATGTGAACATCCTGGCATCCAATGTATGACCTATTTCTGCCATAGGATATGGCCCTCTACCACAAAAGCAATAGTCAGATCAATAATACAGTGGCAATGGATTTCTGACGTTGACGCAATCGGTCAGCATCAGAAATCCATTGCCACTGTCATGGGTCATATCCATACCAAGCCGATACCAGTTGTCTTCCACTTCAATTCTGGAGCGGGGGTCGATCGATTGGCATTCTTCACAAGTTTGTATTATTGATCTGACTATTGCAACAACTGGCGTGTCAGGATGCGTCAGCCATCGTGTGAGAACTGAGGTCTGTCTTCGAACACGGTGCACAGAGCTGAAATACTGACTGATAATGCCCCTGCTTTTTGCAGCCAAACTTTCCTCGCTTTCACAGACGAATGGGGTATACGAATGCGATACAGGTGTGTTTATGTTCCAGAAGGTAACAGCATTGCGGAGTGGTGTCACCGTACTGTTAAGAGAATAGCTGTGAGGTCGCAGTGCTCAATACTGGAGGCTGTGTACTGGTATAATGCAACACCCAAAGATAACAAAATGCTGTCTAGCGCACCAGCAAATGGCATATACCAGTATGAGCAGCGTGTGAAAAGCATAGACCCCCAAACCGTCACCTCCTGAAGTCAGAAGTAACATATGCCAAGTTGGGGAACCTATTTGACTCAAACCATCAGATGGCCGGTGCACTACCAGATTTGGCAAAAAACGGATTGATGGAGTAATCAGTCCTCAGACAGTGCTGGTCAATGGCACACCCTGCCATGTGAAAAACTTTGCATGCGTGACAAATCAGCCATTATGGGAGAGGACGAAAGTAACACCTCGTCTGGTAGTGAAATGGAGGTCAGAATGAATTGTAGATCGGAAGGCCAACATTCATCTGCACAGTCAGCGTCTGAGGAAGATACCGAAGATGAGAATAACCAAATTAGTGGAGATAGAGGGATTGTGGGAAATCTGATGGAAGAGCACCCTACCCCTCTGAGAAGAAGCACCCGGAGGAAACGATCACCATTCAATATTTGTGATAGTGAGATCAGGGGGGAGTGTAGTGAAAATTGGAATGAAAATAATCACCCACCTGATCGCAAACGGCAGCGTATATGTTCTGCGTGCAAGGTTTTTTTTGTGTTTTGACTGGAAAAAACATGACTGCCCTCAGTAAGCTTATATTGCAAATGGTCACGTATCCTCATGCGGGTGGCCGCGTAAGACCACGGAAAGTGAATTCACGCATGCAAATGAAGGCAGGCAGAAAAGGACATAAAAACGCCGAACACTAGTCACTCAAGGAACAAAAAAAAAAATCTTTTGCAACGTTGAAGAAGAATCGTGTAAAGGAGAAAGCAGAGGCGCAGGAAGAGATTATTGAGTAAATTGAGGGAGTTTATCAGTCGTTGCAGTTTTACACCAGGCACACCAAGTGAATAGTGTGGTTGTTCAGGAAATTTGTCAGTCATCGCGGATTTGCACCTGGTTCAATTGTGCTAGCACAAAGTTATAAGTCACTGTGATCGAAACTGTGAATGTACTTTAACTAAGGTCCACGCAATTGGACTCTGTGGGTATGGACCAAACACAAATCTGTCTGACCAAGGTATCAGTAACAGGGATTGGCTAGCTACAAATATTTGAAATTTTCTGACTATTTGTTCCATAAAGTAGGATATAAAATAAAAGTCTGACTGTGGTAAAGGTAATGCCTTTCCTCAATAGTCAATTCAAATGTCTATATGTTTTTAAGAAAGAATATTTTCTGACCAGATGTGGCGGGGGAGATCTTCACTATTAGAAGCTGTGACACTAGAAAGATGCCAGTCTGCTGCTACTGCATATATCGTTTACAGCCGCATCCTGGGTAAGATGATAAACTACGTCCAACAGCAAGGCCTCTACTCAGGTGGTTTTGAGAAGCGTGGAACCACCTCTTAATTGCTGGTGTTCTCAGGTCCGCCCTCACCTAGGGTGGTAGCACCTGTTAGGGTCCCAGCTGTGGGCAAATAGTTAACCCCCAAACTGGGGTAAAAACCCTATGAAAGTGTAAAAATAGGTTTTAATACCAGAAATACTTCGTAAAAAAAAAAAAATATTACCAGCAATATATTTTTGAAGAAAAATATTACCTGAAATAGATTTTTGACAAAACAAAATATTACCAGAAATAAGTTTTGTCAGCATTAAATGACCCATTGAGGTTGATATGTCATAAAACAAAGCAAACGAAACCTTTATAGCCAATCCTGTCTCTCCTGCTGCGACTGTGGCATAAAGTAATTACAAATGTATAAAGTTTAAAGATTTTTCTTTGCTTGCTTCTTTTTTTCTTATAGAAACTGAAGAAAACAACTTTGTATTTTGTAGTCAAGATTTGGAGTTACCTGATATTTCTTTAATATCATTAGTTCTTTAGGATGCAGGTGATGATGATGCTGTACATATTCATTTTCTTCAGTTTGTATGAAATTCCATTACTACTTTGGAAAGAGAATGGAATTCAGTTTTTCTTTCTAAACTAACTACTTTGAAAGGCTGATCTCCCCTGTTATTTATTTTTTTTATTTATTTATTTTTTTTATTTATTTATTTATTTTTTTTATTTATTTATTTTTTTTATTTATTTATTTTTTTTATTTATTTATTTTTTTTATTTATTTATTTTTTTTATTTATTTATTTTTTTTATTTATTTATTTTTTTTATTTATTTATTTTATTGTGTCCTCAACAGACACACAGATGATTAGGTCTCACTAGAGCTTTGTGTCTTTTGTAGATTTAAATGTTTGTCCCCTTACTGTCCCTCTCAGTCTCTGCTTTGCTATCCATTTACACAAACTCATTAGGTAGGTTCACTGCTGTTTCCTGTTGCCCATCTAACTTTCAATATGTCCTGTGAGTGTTAAATTTTCCAAGCTGTCTTTCCTCATAATGTGTTCCAGAAATTTCTATTCTGATTGTAAGTATTATTGTACTTTTCCTTAAAATGCCGCCATTGCTTACAATATTTCGTCTGATTTTCTCCACATTCTCCTTTTTAGAATCACATTTGTCCATTTCATGTTATCTAAGATTTACTGTTATTTATTTATTTATTTATATATATATATATATATATATATATATGTGTGTGTGTGTAGGAGGGAGGTGGCTATGCCATGTGGGAGGAAGTGAGGTTGGAATTTGATAACTGTTACACTAACCACACATCGGGACAATAACAATGGTGGAATTCTCAACTTATCTTCAGGTAACTTCAATGCTTCCTACGTAGTGTTGTATAAAGCAGTATAAAATGAAAGGGCACAAACTTTTAGGAGGTTGAGCGGTTGGGGATGAGAACTTGGCCATTTTTTTTTTATTTTACCTGTTCATATCTACTGGTTTCTAATTACTGAATATACTCTCCTATCATGTAACTTTTGAAGCTGATTTTAACGGGGTCACATCATACAGAAAATATAAAATTATAGTATGTACTGCTGGTTCTGGCTATGCTGTTGACCAAACTATATATCCATTTACTGTAGTCAAAAAATACAGCTGTATTTAAAATGAACATGATTTTGATAAAATATGTCTCACTCTATCTCTCCCTTTTTTTCTCTTGTCTGTCTCTCTATCTCTCCCTTTTTTTCTCTCGTCTGTCACACTGTCTCTCCCTTTTTTTCTCTCGTCTGTCACACTGTCTCTCCCTTTTTTTTCCTCTCGTCTGTCACACTGTCTCTCCCTTTTTTTTTCCTCTCGTCTGTCACACTGTCTCTCCCTTTTTTTTTCCTCTCGTCTGTCACACTGTCTCTCCCTTTTTTTTTCCTCTCGTCTGTCACACTGTCTCTCCCTTTTTTTCTCTCGTCTGTCACGCTGTCTCTCCCTTTTTTTTCTCTCATCTGTCACACTGTCTCTCCCTTTTTTTCTCTCGTCTGTCACACTGTCACTCTCTCCTTTTTCTCTCGTCCGTCTCCCTGTCTGTCTGTCTCCTTTTTCTCTCGTCCGTCTCCCTGTCTCTCTCTCTCCTTTTTCTCTCTCTCCTTTTTCTCTCGTCCGTTTCCCTGTCTCTCTCTCTCTCCTTTTTCTCTCGTCCGTCCGTCTCTCTCTCTCTCTACTTTTTCTCTTCTTTGCCCCTTTCTCCATTTGTTCCTTATATTTACTTATGTGTAATTACCCTTTGGAAAGGTATAAATCCTCTTCTCCCTGCAGTTACGGGTTAATTAATTAGTAAGACTTGTATTGCTAAACCATTATTATCTCCCAACCCACCAAATTCTTAGAATCTAAAAATATTTTCTGGTTTTAAATAACCTGCAAAGGGTTGATAAGCCTTAGAAAATAAGTCAATCAATCAATTTAATACACTCAACATTTTCTGGGGAATCTTTCTTTCTTTTTTTTTTTTGTGTGTGTGTGTGTGTGTGTGTGTGTGTGTTCTTTTGTATTCTACAGTGGTTTGCCAAATAAACATTTTATTTTTCCTTGATTATCAAAAGGTCACAGAAAATAAATCCTGATATGACAGTAGTCAGCGTCCAAAGTCTAAAAATGAAATAATCATATTTGTGGAAGTTGGTAAGTTAAGGGTTAAAGATAAAGGTCTTTAAACTTTGCCATTATGCAATGAACCCTAATGGAGTGGAATTAATTGTTAGGAAGAAAAATGTTAAAAAGAGAAAAAAAATAGTTTGATATTTTACTTTTCTTTTCAATTTTTCTTTCTTGAAAAGTAAGAGAAGGGATAAATCTCTTTTTCCCAACTGTGACCTTTTTACTTATCTGATGCATCACCTTGCAGTGCGTCTTGGTGATAATACTTAAAGTATTGACATTCTCACATCGACAATCAAAATAAGAGACTTGACTTTTTCTTTCCTCTTCGCTCATTGTTTTTGTTTGTTTTGTTTTCTTTTTTTTTCTCTTTTTCTCTCTCTCTCTCTCTCTCTTTCTCTCTCTCTTCTTTTTTTTTTTTTTTATCCCTCCTGCCCCCGAAAACATGTTTGGTCTTCTCTTTGTCATAATTTCTTTCCTCGTCATCTACACACAACTGTGTTTCTTTATGGTCAAGTGAAAATTTGAAATTTTCAGTTGACAGATGAAAATGTCCTCCAGGAATTGTTGGTTTCTTAAGAGCAACTTTAAAACAAAATACGATGGTTATCAAATAAAAAAAAAAAAATAAAATACCGTTTATTGAAAGCAAAACACTTATCTTTCAAAATATCATCGGTGAGAGAAAAATATACAAAGATAGAAGTGTGTGTTTTATTTATTTATATATATATATATTTGTGTATTTAAGCAACAATCCTTCTTTCATGCACATTTCATTGAAAACGACAGACGAGGTGCTTTTATTTAGTTTTTTTTTTTATACAACTTCTCATGTCATCTAATAATTTTATCCTTTCAGATGATAAATTATATAAAAACTGTCCAAATGTCCTTTTTATCCGAGCACTTTCGGCTATACATTTAGCCATTTTCAAGGATTAAATATTTTAACTGTTAAAATAAGAAATAGTTTGTTGTATGTATATTTTATAAAATGGTTTCATTTTTCAAAACACTGTCAAGATATTATGTCCATGTTCAAAGTTAATATTAAGTGTTGTTTTTTTTTTTTTTTTTTTTATTGATAAGGCTTCCATTATTTTTAACCTTTTTTGCATGTAAATGATGCTATTATATTAGTGTTGTCAACAAGTATGTTACGAATAGTCTGGTAAGTCTCCATGAAAATAAATATATATATATATATATATATATATATATATATATATACACACACACACACACACACACTGTAAAGCATATAGTGAAATAAATTTGCTCTTGTAGCCAAATGTTATATTATTCTTCAATATAATTATCTTGTATAAAAATTATTTTTAATAAAACCAATATTAAAATTGTATGGGGGGAATTATGGATTTGTTTAAACATTAATATGGAAAACATTTTTTATAAAAATCTTAATTTTGAATTCTATTAAGAAAATTAGAAATATACTAATGTTAGATGAAGCCAAACTGTGTTTGTATGTGTATAATATATATATATATATATATATATATATATATATATATATTGATGGTGAACTCTCCTGATATATGAGGGTCAAGCACTGACAGCCCAGACACCAGACCATATGATTTAATTATAGTAGTGAAGGCTTTGTCCTGCTGTTTACCCCATAGCTGGAGGGAGAAAAGGATTAATACCTTTTCCAAGGGTTTCAGCATGTAAGTGAATGTAATAGATTCAACTGGAATTCAAACTTGGCTCTCCGATTCCTCAGTCCGAGCCAATATCCACCATATAAAATGTGGGTGTGGGAAATTTAATGTAGATTTGATAAAAAAAAAATTAGCCTCTAAATTGATATTATAAAAAGTCCACCAAAATGAGGACAGACAGTTTAAAATTTCCAATGCAAAATTTTGCAGGATGGGTTTGGCTTTTTCAAAAATCAGCTAAATTTAAACTGAAAACAGGTGCAGTTTGATTGGATCCTGACTCTCAATTTTTTTTTTTTTTTTTTTTTTTTTTTATTTAACCAATGGGGACAAAAGTATAGGCCCCTTAAGTAATTGGTCTGTGAGTTGGTTTTCATCTATGTTTTTGCTTTAGAACAGTAAAAATTTTGACTGTAAAGGCAGAAAGTGGGGCACTCATTTGTATGTAGAAAGGCTGTTGGTGAGATGGGATCAGGCCACTTGGGCTCAGATTAGGCTGACCAACCTGTAAAGTCTGATGCAGCTGAGAAAAGAAATAGACCATGTGGGGGACGTGGCTTGATAAAACTATTACCGATGTAATTGAATTAAGTAAATTTCCTTTGTTACTAAGAAATTGATTTGCACAAACTGTTTCTCTAAAAGAAAGTCCTTAAAATCCTTTTGTTGTTAAGGAAAATATTTACTTTACACAAACTGTATTTTTTCTAAGAAAAAAACTGATTTGTAAAGGGTATTTCATCAAGCCAGATCATATATGAGGGTGTTTCATCAAGACAGATCAAAGTTAGCAGTAAATAAATCAGTGTTATTGATGAAAATTTATTGATTTCTCTGGTGGATCATGTTATTTAATTTATGGCAATTATGCGTGAAAAATAATATCGCCTAAAAATCCACCAAATGTAAAAGAAAAAATTCATTAAATGCTTAAAGTTAATTCCCATTAAAATCAGTCCAAGTTATTGGAACACCCTTTACAATTATGAAGAAAGTACAATGTTTCCTTTTGTGCATCTATTAAGGCAGGATAACAATTTCAGATAAAAAGGATTACTGTTGAAAAATGGGGGGAAAAAATTACAGGTTTGGAAAGGACAAGGATTTTGAAAAAGAATAAAAAAACAATTCAAAAACGCAGTAGTAAAACAAAAGTGCAAGAAAAAGAAAAAACAAAAACTCCTACTTTTACTTGCCCCACAAGCATCTCTAGGACATAAAGCAATGTTAGAAAAGTTCCTTTTAAATTCACAGTTCATGCTTGGGAAAATTTTATTTTTTTATTTTTTGTTCTTGGCTGTCCAACCACAGGAAAATTTTCCCTTGAACTTCAAAATTCTTTAGTCTCTCTGCAGCTAACTGGTAACATTGTGCCTTTAAGTTCTCAAATGCCTTCTGCTTCTTAATATTGATTTGCCTTGTCCCTTTGCTGTCAAAAAGTCTTCTACCCTCATCTACTGACCTGAGCTCTATATATTTGAAAAATTAGGCTCATAAAAGCCCCACTATTTAGGTTGTTACTAGAACTTGAGACCACATTTCTTATTGGTCAGTAGATAAGAAAATAATAGTTTTCCATAAACTGGAAATGGATCCTTCACAAATTCTGACAGGTTTTAACCACAGAGCGGAAAAAGATATACAGGTGTAACAATTTTTTTCCCCCAACACTATCAGTCCTTCTTAAAAATACTCTTCTCACAAAAGAACATGTACTTTAAAAAAAAAGACAACACTCTAGAGAATTAAATATTTATTCAAGAGTAACATTTTTAAAATAATAAAAATGAAATTTTTATACTTCTCTCAATAAATCCTTATACTTGACAATGTACTATTATCACATCCAACGAACATTTTAGATTACCTGTAAGCATGCCCACCAGGTAGTATTCTATTCAGGGCTATAAAAGGAATAGATATGAACTCCCTCTCTCCTTTTTATATATATATATATATATATATATAGAGAGAGAGAGAGAGAATAGAGAATTTTTGTTCACTGGCAAAACAACTAATTAACATCAAAGAAAACATGTAAACATCACACACATGCACGTGTATATGTACACTGTGATTGGATGAGTGTGTTTGACATATCTGAGTAAGGTAATATTTTACCAAAAATCCCCTCACAAGATATGAAGAAGTGGTAGATGCATTGTTATATTGAATGTGATGGTCACTGAGTATGCAAGCTCATTCTATGTCACCTTTCCTGTAGACGGGTACCATGTGAGAGTGTCTGTTTTATGCCTACAAGCCTTGGTGCATTGTTTTTATTCATCTGGGTGTCTTTTTTTTCTTTTCTTTTTTTTTTTTTTGCAAAAATAGGTATACAGTAAGTATTATTATTGTTTATATAATCAATACATTTTGCATGCACATTTTGTTAGTGTATACCTACTTTTTCATTCTGCTGTATATCATTATGTATGAGGAACTCTTGCAAATGAAGATGATGGCATCACTTTCTTCACATCTTCAGCTAATTTTCATCCACATATGAACATTTCTTTTTAAAAATTATCAGTGATTAATAAATGAATTCAATTTTTACAGGTTTGTACTTCAATTTCAATAAAAGGAGCAAGTTTTGCCCTCTGACTTCTATGTCATGAGTGGGTAATGGTTAACAAGATCATCACTTTTCACCTTGTTCTATACTCAGCTGAGTAAATAACAGAATTCCCAATACATGGTTAACAAGCTAGTGTAGGAAATCCTTACTACTGGGTGTGTCTCATCTAGCCTTGTACCAGACTAGACTAAATACATTTTTTTTTCTCTCAATTTTTTTTTTTCTTTAAATTTGAAATCTGCTTGATTCCTATATTTGAGAGCATCTAAGCACCCCCCCCTTATTCAATATTTGGAAGAAAAAAACCTAAATAACTTCAAAGAGATTTAAAATATCTTAAATAATCTGGATGCCTTGCCATGGAGCAATGGTTACCAAGCTAACCTCCCTACACTAGAGGGTTTGCTCCTCACTAGGTGCCCTGCATTTTGCAGCCTTTGACAGATTAAGATTAATAAATACTATTGGATGTCTTGCCAAACAAGTTGCACAAGGATTAATTCTTACTGGGTGTTCATAACTGTGGCCTTGTGCCAGGCAAATGAGCAAATCTTTTGAGCCCTTTCCTGTATTTAATGTTCAGCAAACTAATATCACAGACATCGCAACACCTGATTTTGATCCTCACTGGGTGCTACACATTCATGGCCTTTTATCAGATGATGAAAATGTGGTTTTACTTTTTTACTGTTACAATTATTCTGTATTTTGTTAATGTCAGGCTTAATGCAGATTTTAGAAGTATGATTAATTCAGAAATAACTTGGCTTTGCTGCCTAAAAAAAATAAAATTAGTTAAAACAAAAAAGCATCAAAGTTTTATGAGATTTGCATTACTAAAAATCTGGCAAATTATTTTTTTTTTTTTTTTTTAATTTGGAAAATTACAACCTGCATGCAAATAAGTACACACACACACACACACACACACATGTGGCCAAAATTTTTTATTAAAAACCAACAAAAGTTCTTTAAGGATTTCTTTTAAATTTTCTTTTTTGATGAATGGACATGAGGATTGGGGTTGTAAGAGCATTGTCCCAATTGTTAACAAAATGAATATCTTTCTTTGAAAACGGTTTCTGAAAGCCGAAAGTGCTCAAAATTTGGGTCATACATATACAACCTTAATCTTGATATCAGAAAAGAAAATTTAAAGCTTATTAAAAAAAGAATTTTCATTGAGTAACACACACACACACACACATACGATGGGTGCTGACAAGTTCTTAGTTTGACCAACTTCTAAATCTGATGAAACATGAAAATTTATTATGAAATTCCTTTATTTTACCAACACACTTTTCAATAGCCCCCTTGTATATCATATACGCATGTATATTATATAACAAAGAAAACATACACATATCATTCACTCTGCAGAAGTACAGCTCTGAAGTGGGCACCAAAAACTACCTCAATTATTTTGATCGCATAAAGGAAGCTGTGGAGAGCCTTAACTGCCTGTCTTGAAGGGATATAGTTTTTAACTTTATTTTTAATCCAAGTTTTAGGATTTTATTAGAGAGCATTGGAACTTTTATACACCCTCAATATACATTATTCCTCTCCCTCCCTCCATGTGTGTGTGTGTGCATGCGTATATATGTAATCAGAAGGGTACGTTCCAACAATGAAGAACTAAATAAATACACTAAAAATCTCAAGCACCAATTCACAACATGTTGCTATAAACACCACCTAATCAGGGAACAAAAAAATTAAAGCAATTTCCACACCTAGAGAAGAGACCTTAATGTATAAAATTAAAAATAAATCCAGACGCATCCCTCTAGTAACCACTTTCAACAACACTCATTCTCTAATATCTCGGATCATCAAAAGTCGTTGGGAAATACTACATCTCTAACCTGACCTAAAAATTTTGTTTGGGGAACCCAGTCTTCTAGCATATTGTAGACCTAAGAACCTTAAGGAAATCATAGGTAGTATAATTTCAGATAGGGTAGCCTGTAATAGACCAAAAATAAAAACAACAGGATTTTTCCAACCATGTAACAACAAAAGGAGCTTATATTGTAATCAAATGAGACATACCAATTCGTTCACTCACTCAGTCACTAAACCTACTTTCAAAATCTACTGCAACTCTGACTTTAGAAGTCATAACATAATTTATCTATTAGAATGCACACTATGCCAAAAACAATATGTGGGAAAATCTGAATGGCCCTTTCACTACAGAATTAATAATCATCAGAATTGGATCTAGTTGACTCCCTACAAAAGATTATTACCTGTAGAACAACATTTCTGCCTAGAAAAACATGATTTTGAAAGCCATGCAAAATTCACTATAATTGAAAAAATAGAAATAGACAAAAAAGATAACCTTAGAAAAATATTAGAAGAACTTTAAGACAAATGAATTTTGTGCCTCAAAACACTTGTCCAGGCGGGCTTAATCATAAATTTAGCAACATAGATAGAATTAATATATAACCTCATAAATCAAGCCCTATTCACATTTCTCACCTGCACAAGACAGACATTGCTTGCAGAGGTGTTGAGGTCTCACACTTATATACCCACTCATACAAATATATAGACTTGCACACATTATACATACTCCCAAAGAATCAAAAGATAACATACACTTAACGCACACATCCCCCTCCCAGCAATCAATAAAAGTATCAAAATGACCAAAAAGGGAATTCTGCAACTCGTGAATCTCCCCAGCCTCTATCTTAAAAACAACTTGAAAGAGGCCGTTTGACGAACAAAAGGACTGACCAAAATTAACGATAAAAATACAAATGAAAACTACAGATAAAGTTCATCTTCTTCATAAACAATTATTCACTCCTCTACTAAATAGCAGGATATTTTTTTTTTCTCCTAAAAAATTATTTTTCTCCTGATGATGGCCATGCTGGCTGAAACTAGTCAAGGAACCTAATTAAAATAATAAAACAAAAAATATTAATATATAACCCAGTGTGTCTGAAAATTTTAATTTTGACAGATTATCTGCATAATATTTACCAGATATATTCATCAAAATGACACAAAAATATCTTGAAATACTAAACATTAAATTTCTTCAATAAAATCACTATTGGTTTCAACCATGGCCTTGAGATAGCTTTGAAATCTTTTCTTCTGGTCAGTCTCCTTGTTTAAGTTGGTGAATGTTGCATTTAGTTCATCTTTGATGTTATGAGGAGTTTTGTTGGTCTCAACTACGCCCCACACATAATCAAGGAGGTTGCAGTCTGAGGAGTTAGGTGCCCAGATGTAAGGGGTGATGCGGTTTCAGAATTGTCTGACAGCCATAACTGGGTTCTCCTGCTTCAGTGGCATAGTGCGGAGTTCTTTTGCCACACATAGGATCTTCCAGCAGCCACCCTCTTGACCCAGGACAGCACTTCCTCCCTGTCTATATGAACTTTATTGACATGGAGGGATCATTTTCAGTCATAGCCTGCATCTCATTAACAAATTCAGGAATTCTTTTCTTACAATGATTAGAGTTAGTTTTCCGAGCTGCCATACACTTGCAATCACCATTAGGCTCATCCAACTCTGAATCCTCTGCACTGTCCTCAGATTGACACCCAAACACACTGAAATGTTTATATTGGAGCTTCCAGTGCAAATGCCAAACAGCACAGTATGTCATTTCCAAATTTCTGGTGTAGTAAATTACATCATGGTGCTGTTTTACTCACAAATGATGCCCCATCTGAACCTATTATTATACTGTGCAGTCAACAAACACAAACACATGCTTGAAATTAAAAATATAAAATGATGACAATTTCCCCCCCCCCATCACACCCTGTGTATAACTATTATAATAAATGTGAATATCAGTGTGTCACTGTGTCACACTTTATTCCTAGAGGCTGCAGCCCAACATATTATACCATTTTAGAATCCGGTTGACTCTATGAGTAAATTAAAAACATTCTGGGTTGGATCCAGACCAGCAATTCTGAAATTTTGGATTGACAAATGTTTTTTATAACAATTTTTATAACTTGGAAATAAATTTGGAAATAATCAGAATTTAATTGTGAAATCCAGTGGAAGTCACCCATGAAATAAAAATAATTTTTTGTACAGCAAGTAAAGACCTACATATATCAAATAGTGTTTAAATTAAGTGGCAGCAGAAGAATTATCATTGAACTTTTAAAAGATATTAATGCAATTCTTAAATGCAGTGATCAATCTTGAGTTCTTCTGTAGTTTATTGTTGCCTATTGCATCTACTCCTCCCTATCTATTGTGATGAAGGCCCAATCGAGGCATTTTTGTGTGTGTGTATTATATATTGGACTTTACCTGCCATTTTCAATGTATGGAGCTTCCAGTAGCTCAAGACCGTCCCCCTACTGCACAGTTAATTTGATTAAAGTGGTGGGTTTTTATGCAGAACCAATCACTTTTCAGAAGAACAGAATACTAGTGCACATGGTGTGTCATGAGGTCTCTGAACGATCCTTTTCTTTCTTTTCTTTTCCCCCCTCTCTCTTTTCCTTTCTCTCATTTTATATATATATATATATATATACACACACACATCACATAATGAGGCTGACAACATCCTCCCTCCTGAAAAACACATAGAAATAACTCAACTGCATAGGTTACCTTGTCAACACCTGTTCATAACCAGCGATTTCCAATGCCTCTGCCTGCAAGATGAATGATTTAACCCTGGTGTTGGTGGTGGTGGTGGTGGTGGCATTTCCCTGTAGGCAAGAATAAAAATGAAAAGATGTAGAGAATTTTGTAATGCAGCAGAAAATTTGTGAATCAGAAAAATTAATGTTGCATGTCAAAACAAGTGGTGGATTGGTTGCATATGAAACACTTTTGCTCTCATATTTCATGAACTTCTGCTTGTTTGGGACTTTATTAACATTGCCAGATAACAACTCTGATCTGGAGTTTCTCACCTGTCAGACACACAACCTTGTATGTCAATACTACGCCTACAGCTATCTGTGTGTGTATACTGATCTCACTCTTTCTCCCCTCATCCAGAGAAATACACACACTCACACAGTTCTTTATATTTTTACTGTGGGTAGAAGACATTAAAAAAAAATCCAAAAACCTCAAATCAGTTTGTTTAATTTTAACTAAAAAGCTGAAAGTGTTCTATAATGTATTCTCAGAAATATCTGGTCAGTCAGGACTATAGTGAAAGTTTTTGCATTCACATTAATACAAGGTAAATTTCATTTTCTTTTACTTTCTATTAAGCACTTTTAACCTATCTTTTCATGTTTTTGTTTTTTTTTGTGTTTTTGTTTTTTTTTTGTGTTTTTTTTTTTTTTTTTGTGTTTTTGTTTTTTTTTTTTTGTGTTTTTTTTTTTTTTTTTTTTTTTGTGTTTTGATTTTTTTTTTGTGTTTTTTAATGACCTTAAGTATGTGTATTCCTGGACTTCTTCCAGCTCCTCATACTCCATTTCTTATTAGAACATTATAATTGAACATTACTGTTATTTGATTAATTTTTATATCTACATTGTAAATTTCATACTTTAATGTTTCTTTTGATGATTCTGATTTTAATAAAATGTCATCAAGTATTTTCCGTCTGCAGCATTGTAAGCCTTTAACTATTCTATCACTCTTTCCATGGCAAATTGTTCAGAAGAGCACTCCATTCTTTAGTTTCTATCCGTCCAGACCTTTACAGCAAGGACACGGTCATACTACTTCCACAGAGTCAAATCATCCTTGTTACCCCCATATTTTTATGAAAGTGTTCCATTTGGGGCAGCTTCCCATATAGTTGCTTTCTTGAACACTGCAATCTCAAAATCAAAACTGTCGTTATTTATCCTCAGAATGTTCACTTCCTACTACCTTCTGTTGCATTATTACATCTCATTTTTTTCATTTTGACAGTCACCCTCTATATTGAGTGGCTCTTGAGCCTTGTACTGAGTGAAACTGCATAAGAAAGAATCCTTTGTGGAATTCTTATTTCACAACTTTTGTTGATTTCCCAAGAGGAGGAATGATCGTAGAAGTTCTCCCCCACTTCTTCCTCTTAGTCATAAGGGCACAAAAATGCATTCTGGGATATTTTTCTTAGCCAATAAAATGTCATAGCTTGCATTTTGACATGGCTCAGTCCAGATCTACTGCTTCAGGTGGTTTTGGCAGAGAGGAACCCGGATAAGGCTATGCCGAAGAGCATGTCTGGGGAGGTAGACAAGCGGAGTCTACGGGGAATTTTAGCTCAGGCATATGGACTTGGATTCACCCCACATAAAAAGCCTTGTACCACATCCTGCCTTGTGGAGATGCAAAATAATAACCTCAGTCCGGATCTGCCTTAACTACTAAACAGACCTACTATGTTCACTTGTCCAACCTTTCTTTTGCATACAAACACCAATTCATAGTATGTGAATTCTTTTGCTTTCTTATCAACTTTGATTTTCTTTAACTATATTGTTTGTTTGCTTGCATGATTGTTGCTGTTTCATCTTGTTTGTCCTTTTTATTGCACCGTCCTGGGTAAGACGTTAAACTACATCCAGCAGCAAGGCCTCTGAGCAGGAGGTTTTGAGGAGCGTGGAATCACCTCTTAATTGCTGGTGTTCCCAGGTCCACCCTGGCCCAGGGTGGTAGCACCTGTTAGGGTCCCAGCTATGGGCAAATAATTATCTATTATCAGCAATACTTTTTTGAAAAAATTATTACCAGCCATACAATTTTGAAGGAAATATATTACCAGAAATAAAAAAATTTTGTCGGCATTAAATAACCCATTGAGGTTGATATACCGTAAAAAAAAAATAAACCAAAGTTATTATTGCAAACTTTATTAATTTTGTTTGTGTTATTTATCTTGCATTTTGACAATGTCTTCTAACTCATCAACTTCAATATATCATCTTTGGTGTTTTTCCACATCTTATATTTTGCAGTTCAAACATTAATTTAGCCATTACTTCTGAAACATTACCAATATCTACCAGCCTGACTGTTCAGGGCATTTTTATTTTCAAAGCCTTATACTTTGTCATTGTAACTCCTTAACATCATCTTCTTATTTTTAGTGACTTTCTTGTTTCTATCCTTTTTTTTTTTTTTCTTTTTTAAATGCATTATTTAAGCTATTCCCTTTCCTGTTAGTTTCTATGTTTTCCAACTTCATATTTCTTTTTTACGGCTCTCATTTTTAATGAATTCAATTTCCTAGTTTTATCTCTTAGTCTAGAACACCATATTTCTCTCTCTCTCAGTTCTGTTGTTGTCTTTGACTATTTCCCTTTTATTTCTACTGCTTTCCTAATTATACTTACCAATTTACTATTCTTATTCTGTTTTTTTCTGATATTCTGCAAAACCAGGAATTTCTTCTTGATTTCCACCTGAAATTTTGTTGATAGTCTCTCTTATTATTTGGTATTTTTCTTCTGAGAGATTTTATTTTCTCTTTTTAACTTTGAGTACTCCTCCAACTCCCCACCCTAAAAAATGATACCCTCAGGTTCAAAATGCATTTTTAAAAAAATGGAAATATCTTTTGGAGCTTTTATTTTAGTTTTAATTTCAAGCTTATTGATTAAATTTAATATTTCCAATAAGCAAAATACTTTGGTGTATTTCAAAACTAATTTCAATTGATTGGAATTATTTTTTTGTTTTTTCTGGTTATCAGTAAAATCTATAAAATCATCCATATTGACAAATTTCATGACACAAGTCTCTTTATTAAAATTCTTTAAAAAATAAAATATACTTTTCTGGAACGTTGAGAAAAATTAGCGGATTTAAATCTGAATTGAAACAAATATTGCAGAAAAGACTTTTTTTAACACCAGATGGATGTGTCTATATTTCTGAGATGAGGTATTGTAACTATTTATACTATTCGGACTGTTGACTTAATCTTTATTGTCCTATTCACGTTTTCCTTGTTGGGTCTTTCTTTTACTTTGCTATAGTGCTACCATTTCTAATGAGGTCTTCCAGTTTTCCTGTATATTCTGCCTTTGTCAGCTGAGCTGGGCTAAATAAAAGATTTGGTTAAAAATTTTAACAAATATCACCTGGTCAGATTGTACAATGGCCAAAATGTTGTGTATGGGGCAATAAAGTACCAGTAATCTTAAAAATTTGTGATATTTTAAATATTTTGATATTGAATTTTAGATATGTTGGCTTTATAGTCTTATGAAGATGCATGTTGAAGAAATTTACCAATAAATTTTAAATTTACTATAGTTACTGCTTTTATTTTCTGATAGACATGTTTATACACACATAAATTCTATTTGAAATACTGGAGGTCGTTGAATTGTTATGAGCTTTTCTATTTATGATTATTAAATACAGTCTTAATTTAATAACAATATCACGTGACAACTAGAAATTAATACAGAATTTTAAAATATTTATGTTTATAAACTATTCTGATCGAATAAAAATGCAAATAATTCTTGTAAAAATTAATTATTCATTGAAAGATTTTTTTCTTAAGATGTCTATAATATCTCTTATTCAGAAAAACAATTTCTGATTGAAGGGTTAAAAAAACAAACCCTTTGATCTTTCACCTTAAAAACAAACTTTTATCATCAAAACCTTTTGTATTGTGTTTTGTTCATATTTGTTTTTCATCCTATAACCTCCTCTTTGGCAAATTTTTGTAGGTACCTGCTTTAAAATCAAACCATTCTCTTATCACTTTCATTATTTGTTTATGGCAGTTCCATCTTTAACATTACTGGCTTTGTAATGAATTATGAAATCCATTTCAGTTTTTCTTTTCTCCATGTGGTAGTTCCATTTATCATCCCCCGCCTTCAATTCTGAAAAAAATTGTTATGCCAGAACACCTATTTCACACTCTTGAATTGAAATGGTGCAGAGAACACTACTTGGTAATTAAATCACTGCGTCAGATTAAATCGTTAGTAATCACGAGACCTGACAAAGGTTCAGGAGTTGTGGTACTTAATGTGATTATGTTGATAAAATGATGACAATCTTAAATGATTCATCAAAATTTATCAAATTAGGTCCTGTGGATAGTTTTGATTCAACAGTGACATTAGAAAACAGATTTCAGAGAAAATTAATCAAATGGGTAAAAAGTGGTGTCCTTCCTGCTGACAGAAGTAGAGAAATTAAACCTTCAGGCTTGATTTGTTCCCGTTTATGCAGTTTGCCTAAAACCCATAAGGTAGCTACCCCCGCTAAAACCAATTCTGTCTAGGGTAGGGGGTCAGCTCAACAGAAGGGCTGCCAAATGGATTGACACACTATTACAACCCGTATTAGAATATTACAGTTGTCATTGCATAAAAGATTCTTTCTCAAGAGATATTCAAAACTGTAATTCAATTCATAAATTCACGTGTTCATTTGATATTAACAACAACCCTATTTACCTGTGTCCCTATTTCTGAAATGATAGATATCTGCACAGATTTGCGATTAGGTTGGTGCAAAAATAATGAAAATAATGTTTTTTTGACGTATTTTTAACATAAAAAAAATGACATTATTGCGTCATTATTTTTGCACCAACCTAATATATTGTAGCCGGATATCTCCACCTGCCATTCTTGGAAACATTTTTGTTGAGTAGCTAAAATTTGCTGTGACGTCTGTTGAATTCAGTTTCAATAACACAATGTATCGATCAACGGGATTTCTATGGGTTCAGTCCTTGGGCCTACTTTGGCAAATATTTTTGTTGGTTTCCATGAAAATCATTTATTTTCTGAAACTGTCAAACCACTAATGTATCATCACTATGTCCACGACACATTTTGCCTCTTTGAAAATATAATGGCAGTAAATTTTTTTTCATTACATAATGGTATGCATTAAGTTATACTATGGAAATTGGGACTAATTCAACTATATCTTTTTGGGCTGTTTTGGTAACTAGAACACCATCCTGTTACATTACATTAATTTATCGTAAACCAACAAATACAGTATTAAGTGCTCTCCACAATTTAGTGAAAACTATAAAACTTTCCGACTCCATTAAATTTCCAGTAACCTTCTCAAGACTAAAATACAACAAGGAAAGAAATTCCTGGCTTATTTAGATATTAAATTACTAATGTACTGGTTAACAAATGCGTAAATTGCCTAGAAAAAAAAATGGTCTTTGTAGAATGTGAAATGATATTGTCTTGGCTGAATACATGTTTTAGTGTAAAGCTCCATGGCTATGACCTCTGTCATACCAAAAATTATGTCCAAGAATTTACAAAAATTCTCTGCTATTATCGACTTGCATTTTTACTGCCTCAGATATTACTCCAGCTCCTTACTGTTTCTATGAAGGGTGCAACCTTTAACTCAGCCATCACAATTTTCTGTTTATATTCTTTATAGAATTTATTGTCCAAAAATCAGTTTTTATGTACTACTTCATCTAAGTAACATGTTCTTGTGGTGTTTATTTAAAGCCAGTAGTTTGGTTGCTTTCATGTTAAATTTTTGGGGCCTAAATTTTCCAAAACTTTTATTTTTAAATTTCAGTATTGTAATTTTACATTCTTTGGACTGTTGTCCTTGTCTTTTTTGCTATATTCACAACATTTGGCCATCATACGCTCAGACATTCTTCAAGTGATTTGATTCATCTATTTGAATTTGTAAAGCCAAGACAAATAAAAAAAGCTTGGTGGTCAAAGATTTGTCAATAACACAATCGACATTTATGTCCAAATTCTTCATTTTCATTGCTTAAAGCCAAATTGCTTAGGTGTTCCTGACTTCATTGTTCTTTGGAGATGGTTTTTTTTTTTTTTTTTTTTTTTTTCTTATTAATTTTAGTTTGTAGTGTTCTGTGATTACTTTTTCAGCAGAGACAGTAACAGCCCAACAGTATGTACAATGCTATTTGTAAATTGGGGAACACATCACCACCATAAGATATTGTGAAGTTGAAAAGCTTGATTGGTTATTTTGCTTCAATGAAGACACTATCTTTTTTTTTTTTTTTTTTTTGTATTAATATTCAGCTGTCTGTAATTTCACAACGGAGTTCTATTTCATCAAAATCAGCCTCATATGCTGCAACAGCTACTTTGCATTTTTCTACTGTGTCTTCGTTTAAGTCAATGAAGCTTTCAATATCCAAGAGGAACCCAAATTGCTCATATAACTAACTCAACCTTGTAAATTGATCTTTCATTTCTGTATTCAACCTGTCCAGTACTGTCTTCAAAGAAACATCCATTTCTTTTCTCATATTCAGATGCTTATCTTTCGTCTCCTCTCCAGCCATTCTCTTTTTATGACGCACCCTTCTCTGTTGACCAACGTCAACATCCCATTCTAAGCAATTTTCCTCACCTTTTGCAATTGAATTTTTATTTCCTAAAAGATTGTTGAAGACTTTGAATGTCAGCTTGAGCTTCATTGAAGTTCAGTTTCTTCTGTATTCGATCAATGAAAGTCAGGACACCAACCAGAACGGTGGCATAATTAGAAAAGCTAAAAGTTTGTACTTTGTGCACGTAAAACAGCTGTCATTGCTTCTTGTGTCAACTGATACTTCGGTATCACTTGCCGTAACCTCCCACAATTTAGCTGTCATCCAACTTTGTTTTTATGTGAACAGCATTGCACCTAGCATTCCATCTTGTATCAGAAAGCCGGCCACTTTACAGCTGGCTCTACTGTCACCTATTTCTCCCACTGTATTGTTGAACTGGAGAAAAACAATGAATCAAGAACTCCAAAAAATGATATAGCAAACACCTGTTCTTATGCTGCAAGCACTCTTATGGGGTTCAAAGAATGGTTGTCACAATTCACAAAGATTGCTTTCAGGGTTTCTCTGTGATATGCATTTCTGGAAACTGGACATCTTTCCAGCCATTGTTGACAGCGCATGGTAATATGTCTGTCTATAATAACTGTTCAAGTCAAGACCATCACATTGCAATTTCGAAGTAGTGTCAAACGTAATATCCCATAATATCTGCTTCTTTTGACTCTCTCTAGGATAGACTGACTTGCTTTGTTACCCAGTAACTCAAATGAACTCCATCTATATCTTGCCAGATAAAAATGTTGCAGTAGATGTGGATGAAACTTGACATAATCCAAGTGACACTGCAACAGTGTGTTGTAATTGATAAGTAGCTTAATGAGTACAAGAAAATTGCTGGGATTATTACTTGATACAATGACTTGTTGGTGCCCACAAAATGCCAGATGTTCAGTTGCCAAGAACTTGATACAATCCACAAAATATATGAGTAGATCCTTCCACAATTGCTTCTTTTCCTTCATATTCTTTAGTATTACTCTGTCGATCGTAGACCTTTCTGATATGTATCTCTCAAAGTCTTTCCATGCAAGAAATGACGCACAGTGCTGGCTGCTCTGTTCATCTTCTGCTATTCTTTTGTTTCATTTTTTTCCATTTTCGAAATCCACAAGAATTTTTGAATTACCATGCTTTGGTTGACTGTGGCTGTTGAAAACAATAAACAGCAAAAACAATACACTGGATCATTTTTTAATAGAGTACAACAACCAATTACATGGAATCATAGACGCATCCTGTAGTTTTCTTTGAAACCAGTGATTTGTGAAGCTGAAGTTGACACCCACACGTTTTGTGCTTGTTTCACTTCTCATCGCTTCTTTGATATGCTGACTCTCAATAACTTCCAGATTTTTTGTAACTTTGGAAAGGCCGTCTTTTTGTTTTGATAAGCTTTAGCACCAATTTTCGTCATTTGTATGTTTAGATCAGATATTTGTGGTTTATTGCAATTTACATGCAAATTTAAGCAACCTAAATCTTTCTTGGGTAATACTGCATATTTAGTTTCATCATTTCATGCATGTTCATCAAATTGGAGACAAAACAAAGATGAAGGTTGATCAAAAGAATCCAATAAAACCATTTGCTTTGCATCAGAATTTATCCTAATTTAACAGCCAAATACATATATACATTGCAATAAAGTATTTTTCCTATATTTACTATATTTTGCAGTGGTAGTGCATGGTTTTCCATAATAATCTTCAAAGACCTTCATTGAGTTTCTTGGCATAGTATAATCATACAATTATATTATTGCACTGAAGGGTACAAAAAAAAACACCCTGCAAAACTTGGCATCACTAACAACAACCAAAATTGTGTCATAAAACTTGTGAATCTTTTCATATCAATTCCCTGTATATGGGAATATATGGAATGTTATATCTGAAACTGAATTACAATAAGATCATTGTCTAAATCATTTTTATGTTCATTGAAATGTTATGATCTGCCAAGTGAGGTGAAGAGAAAAATTACCAATATTATCATTTTAGAAAGAAATGCTGGGTTTACCATCTCAGGAATACATCTTAAAACATTAATATCGATTAGTTTCAACTAAGGGAAAACAGAATTAAACAACACTTTTTGTTGTTTCTTTAACGCATTTCTGTCCATACCATGCATGGTCATCAAAATAATTAATGACGTGCTGTTAATGAAATATGTATCTGCAGCCAATCACAAAAAGGATATTAAGGTAAATAAAAAGGAGGAAATTTTAAGTCTGCTTTCACCACATTTTGAATTAATTTCCTGACATTATCACCAATAAATTTGTTAAAACTTGGTCTACGCTACTCTAACTCTTAATTTTTCCAAACATCTAAATAAGTTTGGTTAGATTTGGTCTAATTAGTGCAATATTATTATTCTAATTATCTCCCCTAACCTAGCTTGCCAATAAAGTAAGGTAGAAAATGCATTAGGGAGGACGGGAGTGGGATAAACACATGGAGAACAAAGGAAGCGGCAAGCTGACTAGAGTCTAAGATGTTTTGTTACATGTCTTCATTCCTCATGACAGTTCCTGGCAGTGGTAATGGATATAGTCACGGGGTCTACAACAAATGCTTTGGGTTGACCCAAGCCTCGAGTGAAATTGGGTAGATGGAACCCTTTGGTGGGGGGAGGGGCGTTGTTAGCTGTGCTATCAGAAGTCATCGTGACTGAGGGCTTGAGTGTGCTGGCCTTGTTCAAATTGTTGTTCACGCTAGATAACACTCTGTCCCAGAAACTGTAACTACGGTCTGTTCAACATAGTTGCAGTATAAACCACAGGTGGGCTCTGTGGGTGTTGAATAAACACAAATGTGCCTGAGCAAACGTCTGCAGTAGGCATTGGCTAGCTGCCCTAGTAGACAGGTATCTTTGAATATGAATGGCTAGTTATACACATACAAGAAATGCTACCAAGCTATTGAAAAAAAAAACAAAAAAACAAAATACTTCAAGTTGAACAAACTTCAGACCCTCATAACGAATCCAACAAAAATAACCCAGAAATCATTTGGCAGAAATCTGAGGAGCAATTAGAACCTTAAGTAAACTTCCATATTGCACGATTTTACCTGCAACAATTTAATCAAACATATATGGAATGCATTGATAATTTCATAGCTCAGTGCAGGTTACAAGCAAAAAAAAAAAAAATGCAATTTCCAGGAAACCAAAAAACAGTTAATAAAACAGACTATTTCCGGAATCAGGCACTCGGAGTTGCAGAAACAGCTTTTAGTGAAAGGCGAAGAGCTTGCGCTTCAAAAAGCTCTGAATATCTGTAGAATCCATGAATCTTCTCTTAATCCTATGAAGCAACTGGCCAAATTCCAAGAAGGAAAGAGCCAAGAAATCAATGCAATTAGATGCAACCTCCCCAAGTGATGGGGCAGCATTAATTTCCACCAAAAAGGTAAATGTCCTGCATGTTCAACATGTGGATGGAAAAATCACTGGGTAAAAGTTTGTAACAACAAAAATGAACACAGAAAAGGGGCCAAAAATTTAAACCTGGGCCCCAGGGAAATCACCAACACATGCACCAGGATAAGAGATGCAGTAACTGTGTCAACTCGATAAATGCCTGCCAGGATGTCAGTGATGAGCTATATGAACATTTTGAGCCAATGTCTTTTGACTCAATTCAGCATCATAATAAATAAGGCACTCTGACTGAGGCTTTTGCAGATCTTGATTGCAGGCCTTCCCCAATCTATGAGTTACTCATAAATTAAAGGCTAAGGTTGACACAGGAGCTGAAGGAAACAACCCTCCCTTTATGAACATTCTGTAAGATGTTTCTCAAAAAAAAAAAAAATCAACCTTTCTGGACAGCCACTCCCTGGTGCAACATGTAATGAGTCGGCTGTACTGACTACATATAGTGGCTCCAGCATCACTTAACATGGGTCCATTAAAATACAATGTTCATACAAAGGGAAGTGGAACACACTGAAATTCTATGCAATGACCTCAGGGGGACCTACTATATTAGGACTACCCTTGCTCAGAGACCTGGGGTTGAACTGCATCATTCAAAAAACTCCAGCTAAGATCAAATCTGCAAAAGGCCTAATAAACATGTACACAGATCAGTTTGACTGTACAGGCAATTTCGTGGATGAATAACACATTGTCCTAAAACTGGATAAACACTCTGTAATCCATGCATCTTAGGAAATGTGTCTCATTCATATGAGAGATGAGATCAAGACCAAGTTAGATGACATGGTGAAAACATGCTATCATTCACAGAGTATGCAAGCCTACAAAACGGGTTAACAGCCTAGTGTATGTTTGCAATGGCAAACATTATCTTTGCTTAGGCCTGTTTAGATCTTTGGGATCTATCATGTGATGTCATCATAAGACGGCTGAAATGGAGGAGCTTGCACACAAACTCTCTGGTGCCAAGTACTTTTCCTAACTGAAAGTCAAAAATGAATACTGTTCAATCCCACTTGATTCTGATTCACAGCTACTGACTACTTTCAACTCACTCTTTGGAAGATATTGCTTCCAAAATACCTTTTGGTAATGTCCCAAGATGTAACCCAGCAAAAAATGGACATGATATAATGCCTTAGGTCATTTGGTTAAATTAATGAGGTAGCATATGGCAAAACCAGGGGAACACGACTGGAATCTGCGCAACTTAATGAAGGGCTCGGGTTCAACAGTGATAAATGCACAATCATCCAGAAGGAAATAAATTTCTTTGGAGCCATCTATGACTTGAACTGGGTATGCCTAAATCCCAGTGAGGTTGATGAAATAAAGAAATTGCTCAGCTCGACAAATGTCACAGAATTACAAAAATTTCTGGGAATCATCACTTATATTGCACATTTTGAGTCTCTCTGATATCACATAGCTTATGAGAGATCTACTAAAAAAAAAATAAAAAATAAACAATATAGGTGGACTAAAAGTCACCAAAAGTTCTTTTAACAAATCAAAGACCTGATTTGCAAAGAGATGCTAGTGACTTACTTTGATCCTGATAAACAAACTGTTATCCAGGTTGATGCATCCAATAGAGGCCTGGGTGCAGCTCTTCTGCAGGATGGAAGTGCCATTACATTTGCATCAAAATCTCTGATGGAAATAGACCAATGGCACACTAACATCATCGAACGGGAACTTTTGGCAGTTGTATTCAGATGTGAGCATTTTCTAACATACATCTATGGAAGTGATTTCCAAGTAGATAGTGATCACAAGTCACTAGAGATGATCAACATGAGAAAAACCATCTCTGCCTCGTCCCCAGCAAATGCTATTACAGCTACAGGCAAAGAAATGACACTAGCAGATGGATTTTCCAGACTCCCTAACAAGAAAGTGAAGGGAGCAATCAATCTTGACATTAAAGTCAACTTCATTCAATTCTCAGTAGAAAGGTTATTGCAACTATAACTGACCAGAAATGCTGACCCAACATTGTGCAAACTAAGGGACACGATTCTGAGAGGTTTATCTCACACATTCAAAGAGTTGTCAAGAAGATGTGACCATACTTTCTATATAATGAGCTAGCCATTTGAAAATGGGATTTTGATCAAGGGTGATTGGACATTATCTCACAGTGCATGCAACAAGAGGTACTGCACAAGATCCACTATGGCCATCAAAGGAACGAGAAGTGCAAGCTAAGAGTAACAAAGCAGTGTGTTCTGGAACAACATCAATAAAGGCATTGACAGGACAATTCAACTATGTGATACATGCCAAAAACACCATAAATGCAGAGTGCTGAATCTCTGATGCCAAGAGAATCCTGGTAAGATCATGGCAAATAGTGGCCACTGCCTTGTCCCAATTCAATGGATCTAACTTTATGTACACTATTTACATTATTCGGACTATTATCCTCATCTTCGTCGCCATATTTATTACAACGTTTTCATTGTACACTCCGGCCTTCTTCAGGTGATTGGAATGTCGAACTGAACCCTTTATTTCCTCACTGGGGTAGACTGTTCTAATTACACATGCCATGTCTAATGGATGTAAGTTATCAGTTATCTCCTGTTAATTCCCCTCTCCAAGTTCTCCACTGCCATAACCAGGTATTGAACTGACACTATTTGGGTCCTGTCACTGGATTTACCTAACGCCTTTATCCACTGTACCATGTGTCCTTGAGGAAACCTAATAAATATGATGACAAAGATGAGGACAATAGTCCGAATAATGTAAATAGTGTACATAATACCTCATCTCAAAAATATAGACAGATACTGAAGAAGGCCGGAGTGTACAATGGCCGAGATGCTGTAATAAATATAGCAACAAAGATGAGGACAATAGTCTGAATAATGTAAATAGTGTACATAATACCTCATCTCAGAAATATAAACAGATCCAACTTTATGTTGATCGTTACTTCAAATACCCTTTTATACAGAGCTTAAGTGAGTTTTCCAGACAGGAGGTAATAAACAAATCAAACAAATATTTGGGGAATGAGGAATCCTAGACAGGGTGATCAGCGACAACAGCTCAACACTATTTAAATGGTTTGCAAAAGAATGGGGATTTGACCATCGCACATCATCTCCAAAATATTCACAATCAAATGGCCTTGCAGAACGTTGCATGCAGTCAATGAAATCTGCCATCAAGAAGGCTACATCAAGCAGCTGAGACATTGATATGGCATTATTATGCCTCTGCGCATCTCTGATAGCGCATACAATCCTGTTGCCAGAAAACTGGTTAGCAACATTCCAGTAAAATGTGCCAGTCCCTTCATGAAAAAAAGAGAGAATATCAGCTCAATTGTACCAGAGACAAGCTGGACAGAAAACATTATGAGCAGCACACAAGAGATATCCCCAATTTTTGGATAGGACAGCATGTTAGCGTGCTCAACAAGGTTGCAGGTATATGGACGACTGCAGTTGTCATACAAGCATTGCACTGAACCACATCATACATTGTACAGACTCCATCCGGACAAATCTTCCACAGAAACTGCCAGCACCTGAGGGAAGGCTCATCCCAAACCAAAACAAGTCATAAAGTACATCCACCTGAAATCCCTCAAAGATCAACCCTGAATCTCTACACCAAGAATGGAGATCAACTCACCACCAGATGACCCAAGCCAATATGCCCCACATAAAACGTATGATGCAAATCTATTCTCTGGCATGAAAACACACAACCAGATGCATCCGTATAATAAGGCCACCAACAAGATTCAACAAATAAGATTATTTATTCTTTTTTTTTTTTTTTTTTTCAATTCTTTATAAAAAGGAGGATGTAATATTATGATTCCAATTATCTTCCCTAGCCTAGTTTGCCAATAAAGGAAGGTAGAAAACGCATCAGGTGAGGAGGGAGTGGGAAAAGCACATGGCGAACAAAGGAAGCAGCAAGCTGACTAGACTCTAAGATGTTACGTGTCTTCATTCCTTATAAAATACTACAGTTATCTTTTTTTTTTTTTTTTTTCAACAAAAATATTGGAAGTGGAACATTTCACTTGCAATTCATACCCAGTAATTAATAAACTTGCCAGTCATCAAGCAATTTTTACGCCCCTGAGCCGCTGCCCCATGTTCCAGTAGTTGTAGGACTTCCCATCTAATATGGTATATTGGAAAATGGTTCCATTTTGACCGAGTGAAAATTTTATTCACTGTTTCTATAGCAATTGTATTAAATTATTATAATTATTATTATTTTTTTTTTTTTTTTTGCCAACCAGAAGACAATGTTTTTAGATATGGTGGCTATCAAACTGTATTTTTGTTCTCAAAAATAACTACCTAGATAAAATGACTCCAACTGCCCTTCTATTTACCCATTAATATGCATGTAAATTGGAATATCATTACCCAAGACAATCTGATATACTGAAAAATGTTAGAAATCATTTGAATTTAAATTTTGATCTGTGTCTTGGATTTTTATTCGTCAAATCTGGTAACCATAGTAATACAAAAGAAAATGAAACCTGACAGTAAGAAAGAAAGTTAAAAATACAATAGGGAAATCGATTTGCTAACAACTAGTCCCCTCCCCTTGCCAACATCAATCCTTGTGTTTACCATGGAGTTATATTCCTAAATGTTATCATCCTATTAATTAAAAATAATGAAAAATAAACAAATTTTATTAGTTCTACAAGGTTTTTCTGGGTAAATCTTCTTTTCAAACTTTTTATTTATTTAAAATAAATAAACTTTATAAATGTTTTGTTTGTTCACATCATTTAAGACTAAACAAACTCTTTGATTAAACATTTGACAAGTTTCAAATTTTGTGTTCTCTTTATTTTAAAACTTTAGATGATATTGTGAACTTCCTGTCAGCAAACTGGAATGGATATGAACAACCCCCCCCAAATCATATTAGAGATCAGATACTGAGACTCTTAGTCTGTTTCTCTGTCAATATTCTTTCCCAGACATTTTTCAAAATCTTCCAATGTTTTTAGTCGTCAGTCTGGCAAAGCAAGGCTGTGCCTCGCTTTATCCAATGTTGAACGGGTTTGTTTGTGTCAAGCAGAATGGAAAGCACAAAGTTTGTGGAATGACCAGTCGTAGACAGGGTGCCTTTCCTTTCACTTGTCTTGTAGACTGGACACTCATAGCGTTGATTGTCTTCGCTGATGGTATCTTTGTTGCTGGGCTTCAGCCAAATGATTGGCATTGCTTCTACCAGGATGCGAAGTAATTGGTCGGCCAATAATCCTCTGCAAAGTGGGGAAAATAAAGAATCGGTCAGGCATTATATTTAAGGTGGGAACAAGCTGAAGCTCCACAAAGACAACTAAATGTCCTGATTGAGCTTCTTGGCAAAAACAATACAAATTGGGTTTTAAGTTTAGGTCAAAGGTCCTTTTATTTGTTAAAAGATTTTGTGTATAGTTTCTCTTTGAATTTCTGGATTAGCATTATTTATACACAGACTATTATCTGCTTCTTTATTGTCATTATCACAATGTTTGTTCTTGTTTTACTGCTCATGTCAAGGGATAGGTAGCATGTACTTGGACTCTGTGGCAATTAAGCCAGTCATAACTGAGCAGTACTAGGCATATCCATAGACATGGTCAATGAAATAAGAACAGCCTATCCCTGTAGATTAAATAAAAGGTTCAATTTGAAATTCCATGAAGGTGATGAAGACTGAAAGGTACAACAGGGAAAATGTTATAACAACAAAAACAAAGATGAGGACAATAATCTGCATGTTTTGTATAATTGAATTTCTATAAGTTTTTTTTTTTTTTTTTTTTGTAAACTTCTTGTTTTTATCTGTCCCAATGACTTGGATGTAAATTTTGAATTGTGAGAATTTAGAAAAATGAAAAAAATTGCCGAGGCTAGTTTAAGAAAGTTAATGCTGAATTGTTTAACAGAATGTTTAGAATTAAGAGGCTTCTTAAAATTTTGTTAATGGAACAAGTTTCTTTTAATTCATCTGAGGCTGGAATTCTTTCAACTGTGGCAGGATCAGCTCAGTCTTTAAATGTTACAGTATCTTTTGAAAAGTGAAAATATTTTGCCATTTGCAATTGACAGTTTTTGATCTAAGCAATCAGTAAAAGAAAGCTGTTTCTTACTCTTCTCTGTTCCATCTGGCCCCATCCAAAAATAGGCCATAGATGTAAGCTCCGTCATCTGGGGACTTGTCACAGCTACTCATAGGCAATACCTAGAAATAGAAATATACAAAAATGCAAATACTTCTCTTGGAATCATTAGGTATTCAAAACAACTTTCAAATTGAAATCTTTTTTAGGTGCTAACGTTAATATTTCTTTTAACTTTATTGGCTTCTTAAGATGTCAAGAAAGGAAAAAAATGGTTCTAACCTCTGCCATGATAAAACTTTCCCCAAATATACTACCTAATGACCTTTTGCGACAGTAATGTAGTGGTTTAGTTAATATATTTCAGTCACTTAGTGGTCATGAGTTCAATCCCTGGACCAGACCAACAGAACAAGAAACAGTAGCTGAAGTGTACTTGACTGAAATGTTGTCTATAACAAGAAAAGATGAGAATAATAATGTGAATAATTTTCATTTCCTCAAGTATGAAAACCTGTCATGTATTGAAATTCAAGTTTTTTTGTTTTTTACTCAATAAGGAAACCTTTAGAATACATTTGACCAGGCAGCCAGAGCTATATTCAGTTGAAATATAAAATCTTTCTCTGAAAACAATTTTGCAGGAAAATAGATTTCTCAAGTCAATTAGCTGTTATTGCTCTTTTCCTTACTATTGGAGGGGGGAGGGGAGTTTCCTTTCTTTACATTTTATTTTAAATAGTATAGAATATTAGAATCTTGATTCTGTTATTGTTTTCTGTTTGAGTTATATGTGATATCCATTTTAGTTGTTGCTGCTGTTGAAAGTCCTCAAGCGACAGGGTTTCTGTTATTTGTTAGCCATTAATCTGAGAAAATTGTTCTATACAACCAACAATTTAGACATTTCTGAATGAATTTGTGGCCATGCATGATATCTTTTTTTTTTTTTTTTTTTCTTAAATTATTTCACCCTAAGCAAGGCAAGTTACCGAGTGTGAGAGAAAGAAAGAAAGAACCGGAATATAGAAGATAATGATTGAACTTCAAAAATTTAAATTCCAATGTCAAAGTTGACTAGAAAGAAAGAAGTTAGAAGAGAGTTCCACAAGCGAAAAGTGTGAGGGATGAAACTGTTATCATAGAACTTAAGGTTCCATCTAACAATTTCAACTGAAATGATGAGACTTTGCTGCCAATCTAATGCAGCTCTTAAATTCATAAAGTTCAGGTAACAAAGAGAAAAGTTCATCAGAACAATTACCATGAAACTATTTATAGAAAAGGCCCAGGGATGCAACTTTATGGCAGTGGGAATGGGACTGAAACTAAGATACCAGGTCAGGACCACTAACATTGCAGATTCATTTTCTACAACTTAACTCTTTGCAAGTTATTTAAAACCATAAAATATTGTAATTTAGTGATACATGTCTTACTAATTAACCCATAGCTGGGAGGAGGTGAATTCATACCTTTCCCAGTGGTATTTGTGTGTAAGTGAATGTAATGAATACAATTGGAATTTGGCTCTCTGATTAACAATTCCAAACCATTATTCTTTACACCACCTGCACATCCATGTGGTCACCCATCCAGCTACTAACCAGGCTTGATGTTGTTTAACGTGATTGTACGGGAATCGGTATATAACATGTATTTTATTCAGAATCTCTAAATATATGGCAGAAGCACCGAACCAGATATGGCAGTCATATTCAATGCAGGGATGATGTGTAAAATAGATTCTGGTGAGAAAAATTGCTTAGCATGACACTGTGAACTAATTTTCCTAGCAACAGACCTATCAATTGATTCAATATAATCTTTCCACTTTGTCAACAGAAATGTTAATCAGAGAAGGTGAAATGAGTGGCTCTCCTGAAGGATAGCATCAGCCATGCTGATGGAAGGAAATTGTAATGTTTCAGTCATAGTTGTTAACATTCCAAGAATTCTGCTATTTAATTCACAAGGATATTGTTTTCGTTTCTTATATCAGTTAATTTATCTTAGTTGTATATCCCTTGCTTCTTCCTATATAACAAAATTTTGTAGGTGCAAAAGTTGAAATAAGAGAAGGATAACGGAAACTGAATGAATTGGCACACATGGAAAATGTGAAATACTTTCATAGTAGACGTAGCATAGAAATAAACACATTTTACAATTAAGAAAGAACATTAATGTCTAAGACTAAAAAAATGACACCACTTAGTTACACTACAGCTTGTGTATAAAAAAAAAATGTTCTTAAGTTATTTGTAAAGTCAAACACATGTTACTCTACTTAATTTAGAGGCAAACAAGCAACATTAGATTTAAGGCTCTAAGTTTTCACGACTAAAGTGTCCTCCAGGACACTGAGCATAGTGGGTAAACTTCATTCACTTTTAACAATGCTTTATCAGGAGATTGAGAGTTCAGTCCCTGGGTTGGGTAGTGAGAAAAGTCAAAAGATTGAATCAACAAATAGAAGATAAACAAAAGGATGAGAACCATCTGTCTCTGTTGATTGAATAAAGGGTTTGCTTTGAAAATCACAGAAGGTTAAACTGAAGGTGATTAGAAATACTAATGGCACTAATGGCAACAGTAGCAACCTAGATGGCACTAATGGCAACAGTAGCAACCTAGATGGCACTAATGGCAACAGTAGCAACCTAGATGGCTATGTATGAACTGATGTCCTAATCTGAGAGGTTTTCATCCTTTGCCACCAACCAAGTTTCAATGTTTTTCTTAAATTTATTCTTAAGATAAGGATCATGTTTTTATTATTTAAATTTAGCACAATGGAAGATGAGGGTGCAAAACAAAAAATCAGGGCGTGACACTATCTTCTTTCAGTGGAACTTTGATTTTATTTTCATTTTTCTCCATATTGCATCAAAGTCCTTTGTCCCTGGAGGAAACAAATTATGTCCAACAGTGGAATGGATTAAATTTAAAGCTGGAGTGGTACATTTTGACTTTTACCTGGACTTGAAAACTAACAAGATTTTGGCAGCTGATTTTAAAGGATTACAGACACACCATGATCTTTCTATTAAACATTTACAAATCTGTATTTGGCCTTTTTTTTTAATTTTTTTTATACCAGACATAATTGGAAAAAAACAAATCCAAAGAGGGTGGAACGGTTTTGTTACAAGTTCTTAAGTTATTTGTAAAATCAAACACTTGTTATTTTGAATTCAATTGAGAACATCAAAATTGGTCAGATAAATGTTTTTATCAAGAGTCTATGATGGAAGATAACTAAAGCATAATTGATCATTATTAATTATTGACAAGTATTTCTTTAATGTTAATTGAAGTTTCTTTTTATTGCAACTATCCAGATTATCTGACCATTAATCAACAGAACTGATTAGAAATGAAAGAAAAAAAAAAAAAAACATTCTTGGCAACACTCATTCATGTTTTTTCCTTTTTTTTCTTAAAATCCCAGGAAGCACCCCCCCCCACCACCACCACTCTCATAACACCTGCTCTATCATATATGAGTTTTACAGTTGTCAAAAGTAGTAGAAGTAGGGATGTCAACTATTAATTTTTTTTTGATGATTATTTCTTTGTTTTAACTGTTTTGGTTTTTTTTATTGCAACTCCTCAGTTGAAGTGATCTACATGTGTTTACTTATAAGGCTGTAGATTAAGAATCTGAATATTTATGGCTTAAAAAAAATCTTCAAGAATATATAAATGGATGACAATGTTTCATCTTAACAAAAAAAAACGACAAAATCTCAAAGGCTGAATGTTTGAGTTGTTGTTTTCATTCAGAAGAGATTCTCATTTTTCTAAATTGAATTGTGAAGCAAATAAAGAAAGCAAAAATTTTAATATAAATGATTTTACTTACTTGAAAGTCGAATGCCAGAGTATCAATAGGAATGGTGTACTTTCTGGCATAATTCTGCATGACTCCAGTGAGAAAAGCTTGGGTAAAGAAGAAGCCAGACACCCAGAAGGAATGTGGTTTGCCATTATCAAACCAATGCTAGAGAATAAAAGAGAAAAATAAAATAAAGGACTGCAAATAAATACAAGGAACTGTTGTCTCTTGAAATAAAATCCAGAATTTAATGACAATTAGCTGTTAATTATAATTTCAGATTTGACGTAACGTTCTCATCTACTGAATAGCATTTAAAAACCCAAGAGTGGATCCTCAACAACTTGCATGAAAATAATTTTTGATCCGCTGTAATATATTGGACATTGTCCTGAAGATGGATGGTTTCATTAGCAAAGATGGAGCAGTCATTTAAGGAAACAGAAATGATACAAGACTAATATGCTAACAGTCTAGAGCAGTTTTTCAGAGGACAAGTTTTGCACTGCTTTTTTTATAGTATTATAACAAAGTGGAGTGACTACTATACAATTGCTACCACCTTTTTATGTAATAATAAAGTAATAGAAAAAAAAAAAATGAGAAAATACATGTAATGTGATATCCTGTTGATATCCTACCAGTTTTTAATCACATTTTGAGATTATGAAATCTATCATTGGCAACTACTTCAACAATAGATAATTTTACAATATGAAAAAAAAAAAAAAAACATTTTTTTATGTCTGTATTTAGTAAGCTCACAAAGTGAGGTCAGAGGGTGAGGACTGACCTTTTCCTTATTCAACAGTAATGACTTCTGAAACCAGATTGCTAGTCATTGAGGCACATTTGTATACATACTCTTCAATATTTGAGGAAAGATTATGGAAAAATTTCTTTTGGGATGTTTCTTTTTGTTTTCTTACAATATTGAATAAATGGCAATAAAGCCACCAGGATGGAAGAGGTCACTGATTGTTAGAGAATATGAGAATAAGGAAAGTGGATAATAGAAAAAAAAAAAAAAACAAATTAAGAAGACAGTAGATAATGATTTTATATTGCATTTAAATTTTTGAAGATCAAAGTTGACTGGGAAGCAAGGAACCAGAAGAGTTCCACAAGTGAGAAGTGCAATAGAAGAAACTATTAGCATAAAACTTAGGGTTACATCTAGTCATTTCAATAGTAACAATGATGAGACCTTGCTGCCAATCTAGTACTGCGCTTAATTTCATAAAGTCTAGGTACCCTAGAGAAAAGTTAATCAGAACAATTACCTTGAAAATATTTATAGAAAAGATACAAGAAAGCTATATTATAGCAGTGGGAAAGTGACTGAAACCGAGATGACAGGTCAGAACTAATAACAGTGCAGATTCTTCTTTGGATTTTATCAAGAATCTCTAAATATATAGCAGGAGCAATAAACCAAATATGCCAGAAATATGCAAAGCAAGGATGAATGGTAGACATAGATATGTTAAGACAGATTCTGGGTGTGAAAAATTGTTTACCACAACACAGTGAACCAACTTTCATAGCTGCAGGCTTAGCAATTGATTCAGTATACTTTTTACACTTCATGTCCTGCTGAAAATATTAATCTGAGAAGTGAGTCACTGTTCAGGAGGTTAATCATGCTGATGAAAGGTAAAAAGGATTCTCTCAGATGTTTAAGAGAGCAGTTTCATTTTTGAGGTGTTTTCTTACCCCATTGTACATCGTTTTTTAAATCATCTGCTAATTTGATTTTATCAAGTTGATCAGACTTACTATTAAGGCAAGTGTAAATAGTTGTCATCAGTGTAGATACCAAGTTGCGAGCTGATGACATCAGGAAAGTCATTTATGAAAATTAGAAACAACATAGGTTCAAGGATAGGGTGCTGGATGGATGTCTGCATTTATGTAAAAGCAATCTAGAAGATTGGCCATTCAAGATAACTTTCATGATTTGATAAGAAAAACCAAATCAGTTCAAAAAGTCATCCAGAAATGCCATAACCTTTCAACTTGTGAAGAAGACCAGTATTCCAAACTCTGCAAATGCCTTCAAGATGTCAAAAGCAACAGCCAAAGTTTCACCATTCTTATCTAAAGCTTGATACACTCTTGAAGCAATAATTGTTAATACATCAGCAGTTGACTTAGAGACCTCTTTTAATTTTGGCTCTTTTATTCTTATTTCATTAATACGATTTATTTATTGTCCTTTCTCCTTAATAGTATTGTTCTAATATTCTCTGGCACTCAGTAACCCCTTTGTGGTTTTATTGCCTTGCTTGGGATGAAATGCAGGAACATTTAGAATTTGGTCCAGAAATGTCATAACCTTTAAACTTGTGAAAGAGATGAGTATGCCAAAGCAACAGCCGAAGCCTCACCATTATTATCTAAAGCTTGATACACTCTTTCAGCAATAATTGTTAATATATCAGCAGTTGACCCAAGTGAAAGCCATGTTGCTTATTTGAAAGGCCCTGTGATGTTAGTTGCTTAACTATTAGATTGGTGCAAAAATAATGACGTAATAATGTCGTTTTTTGACGTTAAAAATACGTCAAAAAACGATATTATTACGACATTATTTTTGCACCAACCTAATAATTCAGAGTTGATTAGAACCTCTAGTATTTTGCTAAAAAGAAGTAGAAGTCTAATACTTAGAAGGATCAGACAGTTTACTGGAGTTCTTAAAAACTGGAACTCCAGAAGAGGATTTCCAACAAGCGGGAAAGCAAAAAGCAGCAGAAAAAAAAGTAAAGAGAGAACAGGAGTACAGTTCAAGAACACATTTCTTAAGGGACTATTGCAGGGATACAATCCTGTCCACAAGGCTTTGTGAGGATCCAATTTAAAATTTATAGCAGAAACCATGGATGGAGTTACATGCATATCACTCAATAGAGACTCAATTCTAAGTGGAAAATTGGACAAAGGTACACCAGATGAGTCAAAAGTAGAGTTGAAAGAGAATTTTCAAGAAAAAAGCCTTCTGCTTTATTAGTAGGTGTTAAAACCTGAAATTGAATGAAGGGAGGAGGGATAAAAAACTTATTTAACACACTACAGAACTACTAGTAATCATGTGAACCAAATTTGTTAGAATGAGGCATCATATATCCTCTATCAGCATAGTCTCTTTGAGGACACATTTACAATTATTTTGAGTAGTCAGAAATATCTGTCTGTTGTGATCAAAATTATCATGCTGGTACACCTGGAAAAAGTGATTCCTATGGGCTACAGTGGCTGAACAGGCTGTGAACCAAGAAGATTGTGGTTTTACTTGATATTTGCAAGAAAGTATAAACGTATCAATGCCGGCTTTAGCCAAAGAAGACGCCTTTGTAGCACAATTCTTAATAAAGAAGGTTAAGAATATCAATCCAAAGGATGTCTTGAATAAAGCCACAAAATGAATCCCAATCATTAGGCTGGTAACATTTGATAAATAACCATTGTTGCTTCTTAAAAGAAACATTTTCACTCTTATTATGTTGGCAATAATCTTGCCTCTTTGTAGAATTACAAAATAAGCATTTGGAACCAATTTCAGAATGAAATCTAATAAAATTTATATGTTGTGTATGTTTGTGTGTGACTTTTCCCAGTTCATAAATATTCAACTGCTTCTTATCAGAAGCAGTGATTCCTACATAAATAATTATTTTTGACAGGTACTCTGCTAGTAATCATAATAGTGAAACCTGAAAGTGTTGATATTTTTTTTGTATGTGTGAATATTTTCATGCTGATTCTGATATTGTTGTGAGAAAGTAAAGATGTTCTAATGAAGAAATTGTGTAGAAATGAAATGAAAACATCTTAAATGGTCCAATTAAGCAAAAGACAATGTCATCATTTGAAAAGGAAAGGCAATGGTTCGTTAATTTGAAAGTCTACTTGAGGCAAATACAAGAATCATTGTCTGAATTCAATTGATAAAGAGCAACTTAGTGGGGAACAAGCCAAAAGCTTCAAACAGTTTTTTCCTAAATGAGATATATATATATATATATATATATATATATATATATATATATATATATATATATATTATTTGACAACTTTGTATCCTAAAGGCACTGAGAAGAAATAAATGAAATATAAGATGGTCATGTTAACATTGTCAATCATTTGTGATGGCTTGTGGGGGGAGGAGGGGGGTCATAAGGATTAAACCTCATTATAATAGAAGTAAATGTGATCAGATTAAACGATCTCACATTTCCTTTTTAGGAAATGGTTGAATAAAGAAGCTGATATATCTTGGGCTTGACCTAAAAAATTTTGTTCAGTTTATTAAGAAAATATTCTACTTAATAACAAAACACACGTTTTGGCCAAATCCAATATTTATATTTGTAATCTGAAGTTTCTTTTCTATTCTCCAAATTGTTCAGTCTGTTCAACTCATTCTTTATAAATAATTATTCTACACAAATCTAAATAACATTACCAGAGATGGCAAAACTTTTTTATAGCAGCAAAATTATTTTTATAACAACACATCCAAAACTTATAGTGTATTGTTTAAAAAAAAAAAAAAGAAAGAAAAAAAGGACAATGAAAATAATTTTTTATGTACACATTTTGGAGACGGTAAAAGAAAATGTTCAACTTTTTTTTGTCTTAAATCCTAATTATAAATGATTATCAGTTTATTCTTTTATTTATATATATATAAAAAGATGCAATTGTCATAAAAATCATAACATGGGAGAGAAGTTATGAAGATGCTGAGAGATGAAAGGGTTTGTAGTACATTTTTAATCCTAAACCATCACCCAATACAAAACCCAAGAGACACTCAAGGTAGAGGGTTACTGAAGGAGGCTGTTGTATAGACTTAGAAAGATATATAATAAAATAAATAATAGTTCAGGGTTCAGATTTTAGTGATTAGGGAAGCATCTGCTTTGGAGTCTATTCCATGTTCATGGGAAGGAGCCTGGTGAAACTTTCTTCTTATCAATAAAATATGAAAATGGAGATAATTTGACTCTGGACGTAGCATAGTCGATAATAACTCTGATGATCTGAACTGGTGGAACTAAAGAATATAGCTTGTCTGAATATTTGCCATGAAAGTTAGCAACAGAAAAGTGATAGACAAGCATGGTGTCATCTGTGAGAGGGGGTGGTTGTAGACTTGAAAATAATTCATCGATCACAAAGCCACATAAATTCTTTTGGATTCTATTCAAGGCTGGAAAGTGAGAAACCCTTTTGCAAAAGGGTCTTCAATATAATCTAAGGTGATTTGCCCTCATGATGAATTTCTTGTCTATTGTTTCACTCATTCTACACTGATAATTAGGACATCAGTAGTGAACCTAGAGGAACAAAATATATTCTGTTTATTGCTTAGGAGATTGTTTCTGTTAAGGTGTAATGGACAAGCTCTTCTTGTTGATCATAGACTCAAAGAGTTTGCTGATATTGTGATAAAGGACAAGCACTTACTTACATTCTAAGAATGATCACTGGTATTTTATTTGGACCTAATAGTCTTCATAGGCTCAAGGCTTTTGATGAGTTTGGAAACTTTCCGAGCTGAGATTCAGAAATCACAAAGTTTGTGCTTCGTGAGAGGAAGTAAGTTAGGTAGAAGATGTGGAGTTAGAGGTGAAATTCATTACAAAAATTTGATCTATATTTGACAAGGATGACATAAACCTTCAGGGCCATTTATAATAGTAGGCAATGAAAGAGATTGCTTCTCTTAACAATTATGTTTGTGATTTTCTCAAAGTCATAGGAACCAAGTCTTGTTTTCAACTATGGTGCCTAGACTGATTGCATAGCTGCTCTTTATTTTCCAGAATACTCTTGTACTAAATGCAGCAAGAATTCAACTACACTGTTCCTTATGATAAAGATGGTAGTTGTGGTGAGCTACGACAAAAGCAGCACATTGAGGCATGAATTAAATCTGGCTATTCAAGTCTTTGCTGATACATTTTCTCAGCCTGAAAGAATTCATTCTGAAATAAAGGAAGCTGTTTTGGTTAATTTTGCTAATCTGATTAAATTTATTGGTTCATTTTTACAAGTAAATAAAATTTCAATCTATTTCGCTTAGCCATGCAAATGAAATACTCTTTTGAAGAAACATTAGGCATTTACACTCAGTTTGAAAATCTGTACAGAAGGGAAACTTCAACTAAAAACACCTGCTAATCTGCCACTTCACTGGGCATAGGCATGAAAATGCCCTGGTCTAAAGGGTGGAGTTGATATAGCCCATGCCACACTCCACCTGAGAATATTCACTTACTTTCTGCAGCTGACATGTCTTGGCCTGTAAATATTGTGGACAATCTTCGACAATTATGATGGGCAAGATTTCTTAAACAAATTCAATTTAATGATCACATTAGCAAGTAACACAGTAAAAATACTTGCAATAGAGGAAAAATGAATAAAACAAAATTCATAGTTGTATTTTGGTGCTGATAGCTTTTGAATCATTTTATTTTTTTTTGCCTATTAATTAAAACATTTGCAGACACTTTTCTATTTTATATATGAGGTGCTAAAAATAAGACATCATTATTCACCCCCACCCTCTTTGTAGAAAAGGATACAGGTTATATATGTAATGTGATAGGTAGAGTGGTATGTGACATGAACAGCATTTAACAACATTTAATTGCAGAATGATTGTTGGGACGCACATAGGTGAAGTACTCAATCTGTGAGATGACCCTACATTAGTTGTTTTCTTAGGCACTAGTTTGAAGAGTATATCGGGAATATTATCAATATATGAAAACTGGGGCGGGTGCACAGGTGATACAAGAACCGACTCACAGAATCAATGAGGGAGGAGGGTAAGTGCCCAATGAAAGGGAACCTTACATCAGATCATATCCCAATTTAATACGTGTACCGTTCAACTCCCCAATCAACACTGTGTACACTGTACTTCATAGTGTTTCATGGTTCATCACTCAACAAGAGTAGCATTATTAACACCATGTCATCAGTTGTTACTATGCCTCATCTGAGCCAGAGTTCATCAGCCATTGAACTGTGGAAGACTGATCTGATGTTGCTTGGTAAAATTTGTCGTTCTTGTAGCACTTTTGAATAAAGTTGGTTGATTTTGCATGTAGAGCAGACTGTACAAGGCTACTGATCCAGTCCATAAGAGTTGTTCAAGTGGGATAGTGACTTTCTGTGGGTTTTGTTCTTTTGGAGTTTCCAATGCCTGCCATGAAAATGTTGTTTATTTTGATAGCCTACAAGATCTTTGTACGTCAGGCCTGTTTGCATTCCACCTTTTATACTTGCTGTGTTTCCTTGTTTCAGCAATATAATGCAATGCCGTACAACATATACAGATGGAGGATGCAAATCTGGTTTCAGGAATATTTGCTTGATTTCTAGATATATTCTATTGCTACCCTGACTCCTCTACTGGCCAAATTTACTAACACTTTAGCATGTATGGGCCTTTTTGCAGACCCTCTATCAATTACCTGCAGCCACAACTAATAAGCAACACTTAATTATGGATATCTCTGGAATGTCGCTGAATACATATACTCACACAATGAGTAAACTAATTCAATGATCAGAATTTATTTTGCAGTTCCTTTTTAGGCTGACAATTTTTACTGCCCTTTTGTGCATATAGAATATATGTAATATATATATGTGTGTGTGTGTGTGTGCAACAATTTTCAACATCCTAAAATGTTCACTACATAGAGATAAGCAATTCATTGATTCTCTCTGCTGGACTCTTCTGATGATGGCAGAGAAATAGAATTTTGTGTTATTTTTAACTTGACAATGAAAATGTTGCAATTTATTTGTCTCAGATAAATCGACAGAATACAGTGCATTTATAAAATATCAAAGACTTACATATGTTTGTAAATTTTTGCTTGTACAGGGAAACTAAATTGTATTTCAATCACTCATATACACATACATACATATAATATATATGAGGAAAGTGTCAATAAAAGTAAATTATTAGAAAATTCTTTAGCTTGTCTTCGACTTGCATATGAATTGTAGAGAATTTAGTGATCAGTGCTTATTTTATTATTTCCAGGAAAAAAAACAAAAATTGAAAAGGTTTTGAATGTAAAACAGCAGGAGGAGCTATAATTGTTAACAACATTAAAGTTGTTAAAAAAAAAGGTTGAAAAAAAAGGTTGTAAAAGAAGCAAATCAAAAAAAAAAGATGTGTTGAGAGAGGAAGCAAGTTTTAAAAGAATGAAGAATGAATGGAGAGAGAGAGAGAAAACATGGTTTCTGATAAACATTCTTTTTCTCAAACATATTTTTATTCCACTGCTTCCAAGAATTATTCTTGTCCAAACAGTTTCACAATGTATTAATCTTGTTTTTGTATTCATATCCAGTTATAGAAATTTATTTACAGAAAATGAAAACACAACCAAAATTCTCTAGGATTGTTAGCAGCACAAATAAAGAAAAAGCCTCTGGTGAGATTTGAACCTGCACCCCTTTTCCTTGAGAAACCGATTCCCAGATTGTCATTCTATAATTGTGAACAATCAATGTGGATCATAAATAAAGACTGAATTTGCATCCTTTATCCTCAAGAGCCTGTTCTTTCAGGGTAGTTGCTTTACAAATTAGGCTTTCAATATCAACTGGTTGCAGTAATTCAAATTTATCCGAATAGCTATTCTGCTTTATTTTCCTTAAATATTTGGTGCCATCATAAGTAGTCTGAATTTTCAAGATAAATCATTGTCAATATTAAAACAAGAAAGCTTTGTGGTAAGAAATTGAAATAAGATTCCAACCCGTGACCTTATTGCAGCAAATGTCATACGTGCAAGCATTTATTCGCCCCCCCCCCGGGTTTTATAATGAAATGGCATCAGTTGGACACAATTTGTTTATATATGGGATACAATTAAAAGTAAGTCACAAGAACTTTTATTTACTTCATTTCTGTTTTCCATGGTGTCACTCAAAAATGACACAACCCTCTCAAAGGGAGCAGAACCTGACATCAATCATCTGTTGGCAATTTAAACACCTTAGCCATCAGCCAAATAGAAATGGCAGGACGTGGTAACAAAGTAGCAGTGTAAGTAGTTATCATTCAACTAGTATATAAAAAAAAAAAAATTTTTTTCCCTTTTCTATAATTGATCCTGAGAAATTAAATTTTGCAAGGAGAAAAAAAATATTTCCCATTATTCCTATTTTTCTTCATTTCTATCAAAATGTAGTGGGAGCTTTTACTAATATTTTTAGCATCTGTTGACCTGTACAATACCTTCTGGAACTGACAAGAAATACAGAACTGAACAAATTGGTAGTAAATATATAAGAGTCATGTGATATGCCATAAAGTTTGGGCTGGATAGCAATCATAAAATATACTGAGATGTAAGTGACATGAGCACAATCTGATTTAGATTGAGAGAGAGAGAGAAAATACATATTTGTATGTTTGTTGTTGAATACAATTTCCTGCAAGACATTCTCTCATTCAAAGTGATTCTTTATTAATGAAAAAATTTGTTTTTGTTTTTTCTAATCGTCTAATCTTTACATGTGCCATTTATTACAACATTGAGTAAGAAATCAAAATCACAGCTGCTTAACAAAAGAATAAATAATCAGAACCTTTTGATGGTGTGTGCTATCATTGGAGAACAGTTCCCCTGTTGTTAATTGAAAAAAAAAAAAAACGAATAAATTGGTTGTTTATCATTTGTACACACGCCCACTATTCTGCTTGGAGAACTAATATATTCCTGATGATTAAATTATCAGTAAAACTAAAGCACATAATTTGATATCATTTCTATTTTCATTGGATTTTCTGTTTAATGAAACAAAGTTCAATTAAGTACAATCCTTATAACTTTTTATGCCAAGACGAAATTAATGTAAAACAGAAATGTCTATTTTACAATGTTTCTTATCAATAATTTTATCTGGCCCACCAGTCATAAGTAGGGCTATTATTGGGTTTCTTTATAATCTTCTCAAGATTATCATTGCAGCTATAACTTAGTAAAATATTTAACAGAAACAAGCTAAAACTAAGAGGATTACTTTTAGAGAAATGTTTATCAATTAAATGGAGCAACTTCTGACTTAGTACTGACCTATTAATTAAATGGGGTTTTGTGTACCAAATGATTTTTCTATTTCTATTTCTTTTCCTTAGATAAATATTATCATATTTTCTATACTTGACTATATTTGTAACCACTATTTTTCTAAAGCAGTATTATAAACACTATTAGATTTATTAAACACATCTTTGTCAGATGAGTTGTTGCTAATCCTACATTTTATAGATGAGGGTATATGTTTGATTATAGACGGAGGGTGGTTAGAATTGGGGTGAATATATATTGGGTTAGCATTATTTTTCATATAAGAATGGAATACATCATTAACAAGATCTTAGCTCTACTCCGTATTGAGCCCTCTTTTAAATGTTAGACAGTGGAATTATACTTCATTTGTCCTCATCTTACCTCTGTGTGTGCACATGTACTAGAGCAGAAAAAATTTTTTTCTGTTAAAAACAGCAGTGCAGGCAATAATGCCACAAGGATGCAAGGGGTGGTTTACAGGGAAGTAGAAGAGAAGACTTTAGTGAGGAGAAAGACTAATAAAAGAACTGGATTCAGGAAAATAGAAGTTGGTGATTGGCATTTTATTTAAATTTTTGAATATTGTATGTGACAGGGAAGCAAGAAATTGAAAGGAAATGCCACAGGCGAGAAATGCAAGAAAAGAAACTATTAGAATCGAACAGCCAGTTGTATCTCGCTAGTAAAACGGTGAGATTTGTTTGCCAATCTAGTAGCACGCTTAAATTCATGTAGTTGAAGTAAGAAGTGGGATAAAGTCATCAGAACAATTGCCATGAAAATATTTGTAGAAAAGTCAGCAGAGAGAAGCCATTTGACATTAATGAATGAAAAAGTGACTGAAGTCAAGATGCCAGTCCAGGATTGATTAAATTGCAGACTCTTCTTTGAATTTTGTTCAGAATCTTGAGGTATATAGTAAGCTCTCTAGATTAACTATGTCAGCAAAATGTTCACTGCCTGGATGATGAATAGTAGATTTTTATGAATGTGCAAGAGGAATTCTAATGAACTAAATTTGCAAGCAGTAAACCTAGCAATTGATTCAATATAATCACTTGATTTCATGTCGGTGGAAAACGTGAGTACAAGAAGCTGCAAAGTGTTGCTCTTAATTTGATGTTAGTATCAGCCATGCTGGTGGCAGGCAGAAAATGTTGATTAAAAGAAAGCAGTTGTATTTTTAAGATGTTAAAATTTACAAGGTGTAACCTGCATGTGTTGACCACTGATTTGAGGAGATTCATTTTGAAAGCAGTTGCCAGTTTTGTTTCTTGGACTTGCTACTAAGACAGGAACAAACAGTTGTCATCTGCATAAATGCTTACTTGGAAACGGATGACATTGGGAAGGTTGTTTGATGAAAATAAATAACATAGGTCTAAGGATAGAGCCTTGGGAGACCTCCACATTTACCTTCATTACATTAGCATCAACACATTTGATAATTTAGTTATTTAAATTGTTAGACTCACAATATGTTAAGATAACAATGTTTCAACCAATATATTCTCTGATAAGCGCCATAGATGATGATGATTTCAAAGCATGTACTTCTCTATTTCTTCAGTAGTTAGGTTCAAACAGCTTATACAAAATGGTCAGTGATTTCCAGCTGTCATCATCTTGATATTTGAAGTGTGTAGAATGGAAAGAGAACAAAGTTAAACAAGGCCAAAAGTTTCCTTATTTCAAATCATCTGACCATTTAAAAAGGTGAGGAAGACAACAACTATGAATGCTTCCCAAATTCACCTCAGCACCTTAGAAATATATTGGTCACATGATTCATGTCATGTTATAAATTATGAGAGATGACCCACTTTTGTCAAGCCATGTGAATAAATTACAGATTATATTTGGATTCTTCAAAAATTCTTCAATGAACCTGTTCTTATTAACAAATAGTAGCTTTACATGATTAGCTTTCTTTTTGCTTTGGTACTTAGTACACTCTTCATTATTATTGTATTAATAGTTTTATTACATCTTATTATCCCAACACTGAATCAATACACTCTTCATTATTATTAATTTTATTACATTTTAATTGTGTTATATATATATATATATATATATAGATATCATGTGGGGTGTCAGAAAATCCACAGAAACTACTATTATCTTATCTGCCACATGAAAACTTGCAAGAAACTTGAACAGAATTTACAAACCAACTTATTTTCACTGCATCTGCAATAAGTCGGAGTTTTGTTGAGGACAAATTGATCAATTTACATCTCTCACACATGCACAAAACCTCATTAATGAAATTGATAATCTATTGAAAACCTTGTCTGGTTTTCATATAGCAACTTTATTCAAACTGATAATGTTTCCTGTTAATTGCTATGGCAAAATTGTACTTCAAACTCAGGAATATTAAAAGTGCACTTGTGCAACCAACTGAATTCCTACAATCAATAATTCAAAACTCAATATTGCAGAAGAGTCGATAATTTCTCTAATCATCTCCCATTATGTTTGATTTTATATCCAACATATGAGGATCAATATGTTTGCAACTTCATGATCTCAGTGATCAAAATGATTAGTTCACATAGTAAATATTTATTTCTCAACAAAAAGATATTGAAAGGCTTAGTGGTAAATATTAGTCACATAAATTCAACATTATACAGTGAAAACTTCAGATCAAAACTACAGTAACTACATGTCAGGCTGTTAACATTAATTACCAAATATTAATGAAATTTACTTTCCTTGAACTGAGAAGAAATGGCAAAAAATATTTGAAACTTCTACATTTTGCTGATGACATTTTATTAATATCAGAATCATTGGATAAATTACAATTAATACAGAGAAAGTTTCAAGACTGGTTTAAAAATGAAAAGAAATAAAAAAAAAAAAAAAATGTTCAGTTGTAATGTTCTGAAAAAGATAACGGTGGAGGAGGAAGTCCCGGAATGTAACTTCAGTCAGGTGAAAAGATTAAAGTTTGTATAGCAGATAATTAAATTCAAAATCTTGTCAATATTCTTCAAACATAAAATGTATAATGCAAGAATCTGATATATGGCAGTAAAACCCTGAAATGAAGAAAACTGCTTGGAATAAATCTTAGAAATGCACAAAATAATACCAGGGGAAATTTACCAAGCAAAAGGTTGGAAAAGTGACTTCTATCTGATCACTGAAAAAGGTGAGATGAGAGAGAGAGAGTAGCAGAGTGATTGAAGGAACTAGAAAAAGGCCTTTTTGTTCAGTGGTGCCCTCGCAATGACTCTTGCTGCTGTTAGGCACAGGACATGCCAGCTATTTGAGAACATGCATTAAACGGGCCATAAATGATATCATGTTAAGTGACATGTAACAAAGTTTGAGATTCTCATTTTTTCTTTCAGATATATCAAGAGTATTAACATAGCAGCTGCCAACCATAGTGTGGTGAAAAGAGCTTAGAGTTTTGTGCTCAAGATAAAGATTCTGGTAGATAGTCAAAAGAAAGAAACATTCTAAGTGGTTAGATGTTGTAAGAAAGGCCAAATTTTTCTGTAGTTCCAGTAGGACATCATCAACTACAGGAAATTGCTAGGGACCACTGCTGAGCAGCTTAAGGTAATGGAGTCTACTATCAGATGTATGGTACACGAGAACATCAGGTAAGAGTGATGAAGGAACTGAGAATCATGTGCACCAATCAAAAAATGAGAGACCAGGATGCACAGCTGCTTCCTTGATGCGAAAAACTTTGATCAGGATCAGGTTAACAGGTAACTTTGCACAGACCCCACAGAGATATATCTGGTGATGCCTATTAAGTTCATGTCATCTGTGCTGGTTGTAGGTATCAATTGCAATGATCATGCCATTGTCTTCATCATGCTGATGGACATGGTAGTCAAGTCCTTGATCAAGAGAGTGATCCAAATGATTTCTGCCAGTTCTCATGTGACATCCAGATTGGCAGGCTAAGAATTTTTTGTGATCATTTGACCTAAAAAATGTAGGTCACTCACATCTCTAGCTGCCCATATTTTAATTCTATATCCACAATACCAAGGACACACTGAAGGCTACCTTTAGGAACATAACATGATGACCAACATGAATAAGATTCATCTGAACTGGACCTGCAGTTATTTTCTAAGTTGAACATGTGTATAATTTCTTCTTTTATTTTTTTTTTTTTTTTTTTAATATGCTGATTTTTATATTGTTACTCTCTATAATTTGTTCTCAATTATCTGTTGTGCCTTGTATATATGAGGATCTAATGAAAATCTCTCTTCTCAATCAAGAAGCGATTCTAAAAGAAATTCTGATCTTTGGTTAGCTTTTGGGAAGTTGGTCAGGTAGATAACTTTCCTGCACTCCATTATATCAGGTGTAACAGCATAATTGTCCATCCCACAAAATGTTTACTATCCAAAAAACACTGAACTAATTGAGTTTCTTTATTTCCAGGTTCTCAGATAAGATGTTAGCCATCTTGACACCATTTGTTGTAAGAATCACTGAAAAACCCTTTGAGTTATTCAGCTGAAAAGAGAACTGGTTAAAATCATTTTGTGTCAGAGCCACTGTCTTTCCAGCTGAGCAATGGTGAAAGGAAAAAGATCACTTAGGCCTTCAGTAATGGCACCAATATTCATACTTTGGTTTCTATCTTCAAAGTCCATTGAAGAAGCATCAAGAGAATGGTGAATAAGTTTAAAAAAAGAGAACAGTAGAAAAGAAAACTAAATTGGGAGGTCACAACAGGAGAAGGGAACATCATTTCAACTTAGAGCTAAAGAGATCAATTAATAAAAGACCCAACTCAATCCACAAGACAGGATTTTAAGCTATGACACTCCAAAGAGCAGTGAAAAGAGAATTGAAAATGAAATCATACATGAAATCTGTGAGGCACCTTGTTACTCCAGGAAAGAAAGTTAGGAGGTTAGAGAAGGCAAATATCATCTGGAATAAGTTGGAAAATAATCCTGGAATAATATATATATATATATATATATATATATATATATATATATGAGCTCCCGATCCTTAGCTATGATTAATTAAAGATGAATATGCCATTTTTGTTTATGATCATCATGATTCTTCTGTTAAGCTTGGAGAGTAATTATACATTCTTATTGCTCAAAGTAGAGTCCAATAGCGTTATACAAACCTCGGAGAACTCCAGTAAGATATCTTTAATCATTTTTAAGATACAACAGTTCAAAGCTTAATCTAACAATTGGACAATTTTGTTGTTACACCCAGTATGTATGTATATCTATGTGTGTGTGTACTATAGAAGAATTTATTATGCAAGTTAATGTTTTCACAAAATAAGTATTAACTGTCTGATCTTAGAAATATATCCCATTTTTTTGTTTACTATAATAAATATAACATTTAATTTTCAGCTGATAATATCTGCTTTACTACAAAATGTTTTACTATAATTTATTTGGCTGTATGAGATTTTATTATGCTACTTGAGTGTTGTTCATTATATTGTCAATAAATATTTACAATAAAATGGGGTACATTGTTTCTATAAATAATTATCAACAGTCGGTGTCTGTATTGTCTGATAGGAGACAAGTGCTTTTAATTAATTCCTGTTATATAAGTTATGAACTAATCGGAGCTTAAGTAAGCTTGATTATTTTTGTTCACTATCATTGGTGTAATGGAAAAACTTGAAACCTGGATTGTTGGACATCAAATTGAATCAACCAGATTCAAAAAAAAATACTGAAGGGAAATCTTAAACAGAAAATTCTCCAGTAATTCATTTCATCAATGGCTTCTATCACCAAAGACATAAGGGGTAACAAGTGATGTATACAGAACTTCTGAATCTACTGAAGAAAAACCTATGCACAAGAAATGAGTTAGATTTTTACAAGTTCAAAGTATGCCCTGGCTACAAAATGACAATCTTTTGAAAAAATAGATCAGTGTGTGTGTGTGTGTGTGTGTGTAGTGTTCAGTGGCTGATGAAAGACTGCAATTTTAGGTGGTTTCCAGCAAATGAATCCAAAGAGGTGCCTTTTTATTGTTGGAAAAGCGAGTTTCATGATTTGGCAACAACTTTGTGTCCTTTCTATGTTCTCAATTTCATCAAATGAATACGTACGCATATATTTCTACCAATTGCATGAGTGGTTCACAAGAAGCTGTAGACACAGGAGACATGCATATGTAACAAAGGCAATTGCATTACAGAAGGAGAAGGGGGTGAAATGCCATCAACAATAGTCAAAGTTGACAGCACTTATGTACATTTTTTTTTCTTCTCTTGAGTGGAAAAGAAAGACTATAAGAAAGTTTTGTCTAGCATGGAAGGCTCTATGCCATATATGGGTGAAGACCATTACTTGTGAGTATGTCAATAAAAAAAAAAACAAACTGGCAATAGCTTCAGTTTCAAAGAAATCTGGACAGAAAGCTCCAGTCATGTACAATGCTAATTAAATGGGGATAAAGCTTTGATAGAATTCCTTAATAACAAGTGGCTCAAGGCATATGCTTGGAAATATATTGTCCATTTTGTTTTTGTAAACACTAAACTTCAAGCACTCTAATAAGTAGCTAACTCCAGTCTGTTCCTTGCATATGTGCACTCACTAGATACTTAACTCTTCAACATAGTTTGATGTCAGCTTGCAACGAGACAGTATTTTGAAGATGGAGAATCACAACAAACAATATTGTCACCTCATACTTTTTCTTTTATTTAAAAAAGCAAGAAAGCATGTGTTGTGTACAGAGAGGGTATGATATTATAGAACATGTGTACCAGAAGTGGTTTTCAAGATTTGATTTGAAAATCTGTCAATTGAAGATGCACCTTGCTCTGGCCAGCCATTTGAGATTAACAGCAACAAAATGAAGGAGTTATATGACCAGGATGATCTCAGATATCCAAATTATGTGTTGAAAACCATCTGCATCAAATTTGTTACATCAGCAGGATTGATGTTTGGGTCCAACATCAATTGAATGAGGCTAACCATAGCCAATAGATTTCCGTCTGTGATTTGTTGCAAAAACATGAAGAAAAAAAATCCTTTTGTGAAGAGAATAGTGTTATACTCTGCTGCAATTAGATCTCTTTCTGATTCACTCAGCTGGGTGTAAGTACCAGGAGGGCAGAACCCAAAAAATAAGTCATTTTTTGTGCATGGGTTCTGAGCATCTGTCTGGTCCATGAAGCATGTCCCCACAATGAAAGTGATACAGTGGCTAATCGTGGAAAGCAGGCCTCTTGTAACAGTGAACACTGTCGTGGGTCAAATGCAGAAACACTGTCGCTATCATGATGGCTTCTCTCGTCACAACCATGAACAGTTGTGTTGCTGACACACATGCATACTGTCGTCGTCATCATCTCTATGATGAGCACTTCTCTCGTCACAGCCATGGCCTCGCCCAAGCTTCACTAATCTCACCCGACTCTTCACACACTGAATCCAATTGAAACGTTCTACCCAATCCACTACATGCCTCCTTCACTGTCACCACGACGACCCAGTTTCATTGATACAACATTCAACCTGAATTCAACTGAGTCATTCCGCTTGACTCACTGCATGCCTACTAGGTATACCTAATCATTTGTTGCCACTGCCATCATGTTGGCAACCAACGTGTCTTACCACAAGTCTTTCTCACCATCACCACTGCGATCCACTTTCATTGATACCGTATTCAACCCAAATAAAACATTCCACTTGACTTACTACAAACCTACCAGCTATACCTAATCCCTTGTCACCACTGCCATCACCTTGACAACCAATGCACTCTACCATAAATCAACCCACCACCATGACCTTGAATCAATCGACACACCAGCCCATCAAAGATGTCAATTACATTAAAAGAAAGTGTACATCAAAGCCAAACAACAACTAATCCAGTCTGGAACTATTCTGTGACCTCAGCCAAACCAACCCAAGAAATCAGTCATCTACCTTACACCTAATTACTTTCTAAACAGAAACTGAAAATGACATTTTAACAACTTTTGCTGATTTTCTAAAAGCTAAATACATATTATGTATATATAAAGGTAAAAGACAATAGGAAAACTGTAATATTAGCCGATGTGTTTCGTCCAATGTGAACTTTTTCAAGACAATTATGTATATTTAATGAATACACACTGTTGAAAACTTAATCCTCATTATTCCTGTCTTTTGCAACCAAACGCTTGTGTTATAACAATGGTGACAGGTGACAAAACTGAATCATCTATGCATAACAATATGAAGTGCAAACAATCATTTTCCAAAAGCAGGACTTCACCCAATGAAGATTTTTGTGTGATTGGAAGTGTGTTGTCTTTTAAGGACTTCTAATGAATAGGACCATCAATTCAGCTGTATACTGTGAGCAACTGGGCAAAATAAATGTGACAATCCACCAGAAGCATCCAGTACTTACTAATTGTAAGGACATTCTCTTTCATCACAATAATCTGAGACCACACACTTCTTTACAGACATGGCAGAAGTTACTAGGGCTTGCCTAGGAAATTTTGTCTTGTCCAACCTTGTGCCTTTGAGATTTCCATTTGGTTGGTTTGACAACAGAGCTTCAATTCTGGCCAGGATGTAAACATTCACCTGGAACAGTTTTTCACCAGTAAAGACAGGAAATTCTTTGAGCATGGAATAATGGATCTGCCCACCAGATGGCAGGACAGTGGGAACGAAATAGTAAAATTACACATCATTTGATTAAATAAATGGCTTTGTGCTTAAAACTGGTCTTATTTTTGCTTAAAAAACTGAACGTTTTGGCCAGTATAATACTTCCAACCAGAGCATTGCATCATCAAATTTGCAGTCGGGGATCTCTGGGAACGGCTAATTGGGGTTATTAGCCCATGGGCAGTGATACTTAGCACTCCCGAGTTTCTGTGATGAAGGCTCTTTCTGTTGGGTATAGATTTCCAGAGATACCATTCAGAAGTAAAAGTTAATTATGTGGGGAAATGATTCACCCTAAACATGTATTGACTGATGGTACTGCAAGTGACTCCCTTGAGAATTTGATGTGAGGAGGGATAAGAAACTGAGATATTCAGAGGTAGATGCAGAGTTTAGAAAAGAAGTAAAATAGCCTTGAACAGAGGAGATTCCCTTTTTTTGGAGCCTCTGACCCGAGTCACTAATAAGGATCATCATAAGAGGCAATTGGTCTTCAATTACTCACACACTGGGACATTATCTTTTCACTAGAAGAGAGAATATGATCAATGCCATTCTTATTAAGGAGTCTACAAGGCTTGGAACCTGAAAAGTTTCCACAAGCAGATACCACTTTTAAAAATGTATGCTTTCCAGCATCAATAATGGATTACATGATGTCTCAAATTTAAAAACAGGTAAAAAAAAAAAAAAAAAAAATGAAGGTTAGTTTGTATTACAACAAATGGATTCAAAATGACTTGGACAAAATATTGAAATTAAACAGGAACATAACATTACCATGATCAGAGAATGACAACCTTGAAAGAGCTGAAAAGAGGATATAGTGGTCTACATTATTGATGAGGATAAATCCTTTCAAGTAAAAGAGATGCCAATCATCACTTTATAAAGACTACATTTAACCATAATAATTGCCTCTATAGCATTCTCATCTTAAACATTAAACATCACAGAAAAGCTTCATTCTCCAGTGGAAGTGGAGGCAATTTTGATTGTGAAATATATGAGAGTGGCCTTATTCGGTATAAAACCATTTGATACTGATGACCAATCAACAAGCCTAGTTATTCATTTTTGATTCTGAGTATCAAGTTATCTGATGCAAGAATGATATGTTGAACTGGTAGTGGTGGTGGTGGTGGTGGTGTGCTATGGTATTTGCCACAGTCCCTGAGCTCAGAATGCAGCTTCAGATGTTCTGAAGTGCATTTAAATTTTACTCTTCAGGACATCCATAGAACTCTTTATCACTCTGTGTGTCATTTGTCTGGTTTCTTCTTTAGATGAAGAACTTCCTTTGCTTCATGGAGGATATTTGCTAGTAGGATAAAATTTTTGCTCTGGAACAAGAGCAGGATTCCTGAAGATAATAGACAGGTTGGCCAAAATAATGCACTCATTTATAAAGTTTATATATTAGGTTGGTGCAAAAATAATGTTGTTTTCTCACGTAGTAACATGTGAGAAAACGACATTATTTTTGCACCAACCTAATAGATTTTCTTAAGGGTTTGCTATCTACATTGCGGAAGAAATATTAGTCTCTGCTATTATTGAGGAGTTCAACAGATTTCCCTTTGCCTTCACATGTAGAAACATCAGCTCACCTACTGTCATGGTCTGTTTATGCCAGCTGTTTGTTATATTTGGGATGTTAAACTATACACAGTCTGACTGAGGTTAACACTGAAATAGGCAAGTGGATGGAAGGTAGCACAGTTGTAATGACTAAGCAATTACTAAATTCCATGTGGAGATATCGGTACTGTGTGACTGATACACTGAATTCTATAAGATTCTTACTTTGTACCACTTTGAATAGCATGCTGCAGGAGAGAATATTTGCAGAAATCAAGTCTAGGGCAGAGTCAGTTAATTCAGAGAGAGTGTGTGCTATTGAAGAGACATGTTTGAGGAAACGAGTAGGAATCTTCAGTGATCAAAGCAAACTCCAAAATTCTCTCAGGAATCTGGGATCCCTACATGAAGAGTAGGAATTAACTGAGTAACATTACTAAGAATGACTTTAACAGTCTGTTGAGGACAATGAGAATTTAGAGGCTCAAAAATTAGTGGTGAATTTGAGCACCATGCCTGCCTCCAACTGTCAATCATCATAGGACATTTGTCCATTGACTTATAAAGCAGGTGAGGGTATAACATTTACAAACCAGTGTAAATATGCAAGAATATTTCATCTTCTTTTCATTCCATATCAGTGCATCTTTAAGACACTACCAAAAGGCAGCAAGGACATGTGCTGTTATAGAAACAAGAATGATTCCTGCATTTTCACTATTGTCTGATAAAGAACTACTTTGAACTCCTGTGAAATAAGTTGTGAACTTAGCATGGATTCCTGAATTTGGTTACTTTTGTTTCATTGCAGTAAAATTATAGGTTTTTCAAAATTGATGATCATAGTGTCAAGATAAATGTAGAGGGTTGTAAGTTCTTAAACAAAACCCTTTTTGAGTAATGCAAGTCACAACAAAGAAACATTGTTTCTTTGAAACTGAAATTTTACCAACATTATCTCTTTCTGAGATGAGGTATTATGTACACTATTTACATTATTTGGACTATTGTCCTCATCTTTGTCGCCATATTTATTACAACATTTTGGCTGTTGTACACTCTGGCCTTCTTCAGGTGGTTGGAATGTTGAACCCTTTATTTCGCTCACTGAGGTAGACTGTTCTAGTTCCACATGCCATGTTTAATGGATGTCAGTTATCAATTATTTCCTGTTAATTCCCCTCTCTCAAGGACACATGGCACAGTGGATAAAGGCGTTAGTTAGATCCAGTGACAGGGCCCAAAGAGTGTGAGTTCAATACCCGGTTAAGGGAGTGGTGAACTTGGAGCGGGGAATTAACAGGAGATCACTGATAACTGGCATCCATTAAACATGGCACATGGAAAAAGAACAGTCTACCCCAGTGAGCGAAATAAAGGGTTAAGTTCGACATTCCAACCACCTGAAGAAGGCCAGAGCGTACGACGGCCGAAACATTGTAAAAAACATGGCGACAAAGATGCAGACAATAGTCCAAATAATATAAATAGTTTACCAACATTATTTGGATAATACCAATTATTTTGTTGTGTAAACGTTGATTGCTTAAATAAAATCTGGCCTCTGTAAATGAACATTTTTTAAAAATAAGATGTTGACAGTATTAAAAAGCAGTTCATATCATAACTTCACATATTGAAATAACAAGTCTTTTTCTTAAAAGGTAAAGCATAATTAATAAAATATAAACCAGAAAATCAAAGAAATCTTTATCTCTTTTTGTTTCTCCTGATTTTTTTACTGTGATGTTAACTTGATTTGAAAATATTGAGTCATTTTCTAAGATGACAAGTTGTTCTTTTTAGCATGTGCTTGGTCACACAAGTGACAAAATTTCTTGATGACTGATCATCCACAAGTTCTTTGAGAGCTGCACATATCCCAGCATGCCTCTGATCCAGTTCCTCTTCATACAACAGAAACCTGCTGCTTGTTTGGCATCCTTAAACATCAGCCTTCAGTTAATTATTGGCTAGAAATGTGTTTTACATAGAAAACCTGTTTCTAGTAAAATATCTTCATGAATTTACAAGTAATAATTTTAATACCTAAGTATTTTGGGAGGGATGGTTGGAATGACGGAAAAATGCAAGAACATAAAAAAATGACATTGGTATTAGAAATATATGTAGACAGGTGAACAACATTGAAGAAAAATTTAGTTGTCAACCTTTCAGATAACAAAATTTTAGATGAATTTTTCTTTTTTCAAAAAATTCAATCAAAATATATGTGTGTGTTGGGGGGATTTTTGTGGGATTGCTTAGTTGCAGACTGTTGCTATTGAGAGACTGCAATGAAGACACTGAACAGATAGATGAAAATCAATGTAGAGACAGCAGCAGGTGGGGAGTTGGGTTGGCAGGTGATAATTATACAGATCAGAATGTGAGATCCAAGATCAATAAAACGATGTTTTACCTCCTCTTGCTTATAAAAAAAAAAGTTGAAATTTTGTATGAGAAGTAACCAAAAAGAATCTAACAAAAGTTCATGTGTCTCTGTTTTTAGCAGACAAATTTGGGAAGTCATTAATGAGTTTCTTCATCATTAAATAAATTTAACTCTTTAAAATTCGGCTCTATCCATATGAATAAACAAATGCATTCACATATATTAAATATTGTGAAATTTCAGTTAATTTCTGCTCCAGACATTCTGCTATGTTTTACACATTAAAATATGTATGTATAAAGTGCAAAACTTTCTAGATATATATGGAGAAGTGGAAAAAGTTTACTTGTGACATGTTTTGTCCTTCAAGACTTCATTAGACTAAATTAGGTAAGTTGGTAGGACTACACATGTGCACAACAGAGGGGTGATAGGTATTTCATATATATATTTTTAATAATTAGCTGAATTCATTTACAGACTTTTCTTTTTCCATCACTATTGTAAATAGGTATTCCTCACTGTGATATTAAAAGATCTGCCAGGGATGGTGAAATGTAAGTTGGGCGAAAAATTTGCTGTTGATGACCTTGCGTCGTAATGAATTATTTTCTTCTTTGATTAGAGTTGCATTTTTATGTCAAAATTGTGGTCAATCTCGTTACAGTTGGCGAGATAAAAAAAAAAAAAATTCTTTTTAATATTCCCAGCACCCGTCTGTTATGCGCATATGTAGGGCCTGCCAATATCACAAATTTAGTCTGAAGTCCTGAAGGATGAAACATGTCACAAATAAACTTTTTCCACTTTGTCATACAATTTCCCCAATACTACTGTTGATACATAAAAAATAGATATCTATCTCGTATATGATGATTGTCAATTTCTTTGCAGAAGACGATCTCTTCACTTTGTAGCTTTTTTTTATCATTTCTATCATTTATACCTAAGCTAATGCACTGTTATGGGCCCATAAGTTGTGTGTGTGTGTGTGTATTTTGATTTTTTTTTTTTTTTTTTTTTTTTTTATCATTTCACTCAAGCAAAGTTGACAATGCCACTAGGCTGCAGAGGATTTACAGGAAGTGAATCCAAGAACTTTAGAACAATAAAGGAACACGTTGCATTTAGTAGTATGCTTAAACTCATACAGTTAAGGTACTGCAAATAACAGCTCATAAGAACAATTGCCATTAAAATATTTGTAGAAAAGGTAACTGAAGTCAAGAGGTCAGGACCGATTATATTCCAGACCCTTTGAATTTTTTTCTAGAATCCCTCAGGTATATAGTTGGAGCATCAGATCAGATATGGTAATAGTATTCAATGCACAGACGAATGTTAGATTTATAAATGTGTAAGAAGGATTCTGATGAAAAGAATTGTTGTCTGGTACAACACAGTGAACAAACTTTCCTAGCATTTGATTTTATGTCAGTAGAAAACATGAGTCTAAAAGGAGGTGCAAGCTTTTACTCTCCTAGAGTTTAGCATTAGCCAAGCTGATGGGATGCAGAAATGGTTCTCTGTGGTGATTGCAAGCCACGCTCTTTAATATCTTTTTTTTTTTTTTTTTTTACAAGACTGACATGCTCATTTTCTTAGTTTTATTCTATTATTTTTTTTTCTATATGAACAAGTGTTTTCTTTTCTGGCCTTAATGAATATAAAAGGTAGGTAAAAAGTAGACATATTCTTAATACCTGAATTTCACTGGACAGTTTCAATAAATTTGTTTTAAAAGTATGTTTACTTTTAAAACAAATTTATTGAAGCTGTCCAGTGAAATGATTCTTATAGATCAAACCAGGATTTATTGTTAGTGGCCATATAACATTGCCATCTCTTCTCTGGATGTTATCAATGTTCATGGCACATTCAGGAGAATAACTGAAACCCTGATCAGTTAGGTGAAAGCAGGAAGAAAGAATTGACCATTAGTTGTAAGAAGAGAAGAAAACAGAAAGTCCAACACATCACAGAAAAGTAAAGAAATTCAACCTGAGCAGAGGGATAATCATAGATGATTGAAAGCATCACAAAGAAATAGTGAGACAATTTTCAGAAACTGAGTTGGATACAAAGGGATGGGGAAAAAAAAAAAAAAATTAGAAACACTGAAAAGAATGCTATTTCTACCCTCCTATATGACAGTGAATGCCAGACTACATTACAAATGAAACCAGGACTTTACACAACAGATGAGGTTGTTTTATCAATGAATGTTGAGTATACCATGGAGAGAGCACATGGGAAATAAAGTTCTATGGAGAACAAAGAAACTGTTGTCAAAAATTAGGAAGAGATAGCTGAAATATTTGGGGAAACACAATAAGAAAAGTAGGTTTGGAGAGTTTGACACATTGAAGGTAAGAGAAGCAGAAGTAAACAACTGACCTATTTGCTCAATTTGTGCAAATAGATGGAAATTCCTTATGGATGGCTAGGGGGGGGGGAGACAAAAGATCTTAAATGAGAAATTATTTCTGAGATCAGTAAAAGAAGCTGTCCTAAAGGAATAAAACTCACCCAAAAGAGATAACAAAACTATATACTGTTAATAAAGTGAAAATATATATGTGTTCTTAGATTTAACTCTTTCCTTTCTACATTTTCCAATTTTCAGTAGATGTATTTTCCAGCCAAAGCAAATGGTGTGCGTGCAGACATTTAGACTTAGGATTAGAATATGAAAAGCTAAAAGAAACAACATCGTTTTTACCTTCAGAGAGAAAATCTCTGGAAGGTGGCAGTACTTAATATAAAAATGAGCAATTAAAACTTGACTTTATCTTTGCCTAGAGTAGTCAATGTTAAAAATATGATAATATTTAACTGGTCAAAATGAAACCACTTTCCTTAGAAAACGAAAAGTGTCTTGTTAGTGCATAATCAAATTTTAAGCTATTGTGTTGGGGTAGAAAAGCTACAATGGCACTGATATAAACAACCAAAATGAAAGTAGTTTTCATGGTGAAGCTTTTCAAAATTTAGCTTTAAATTTAATAGTTTTTGTAAATAAACAGGCACGGTGAAGTAATGGATGGCAGGGGTCACGGTGAAGTAATGGATTGAAGAATTGGGGGAGCTGAGTTCAAATTCCACTTGAGTTCATTACATTCATTTATATACTAATAGCCTTGGTAAAGCTATGAATCCAACTCTTCTCCCTCCCCCCTACCTGTGGTTAAATAGTAGACTGGGCTCTATAGCCTTGGGTGGCAACCAATATAGAAGAAGGAAAACTCTGAATTCAAAACTGTATGTAACCCTGTCAAAGCACATGATATGCAGCGAAGGAAAAGGTTGTTAACATCGATTTGATGATCCTGATTATGGTCGACTGCTTTTGTAAATAAACAATATGGATGATGACTTTTAGTTTAAAAGAACAATAGTGACTGATTGACTGATGGAGCTATACTGGCCAGGATAACGTGAACTCTTCAAAACAGGCTTGTCTCTATATGTCAGGCCTTTCCCGTGTCTATAAGGATGGCATTGTAAAGGTCTGGCAAGTAATTGGCCATCTTCTGTTATGCTGACCCATGATATACTGGCAGAGAATTCAATTCAAAGTTCTTTTCAAAAGATTACTTGACCTACCAATGCTACAGAGAACAGTTTGTCCTGCTATTTAGCTCATAGCTAGAGGGAGAACAGATGGATTTATTTCTGCTTTGAGGACATTAGTGTGAAGTGAATGCAACAACCTTGGCCTTCAGATTTCATTTTCAATACCAATAATGGTTATAGCATCTGCCCACGAAAGTGACAGACAGACATATGCTGCTGCTTGCTTGCTTGCTTCTTCTCTATCATCTCCCTCTAGCAAACAGTGCTGTTACTGCCATTGACCTTCTGCAGAGTAAATGTTGCTGTTGTCATTGGTGGGAGGGGATGCATTTCAGTTGTCAGGTGGTACAGCCAGTCTCACAATGACAAGGCAGTATTTTATGTCTGGTTAATGACATGGCATTATCCTTTTGCTCTTTGGAGGAAACACACACACACACACAATTTCAAAATTTATAAAAGCAAGTTTTGTTAAGCTTATTAAAGTTTATTCATAAGATCTGTTTTAATTATTTTTATTGAATTTTTCCAATTTCTGAAAAAGTTGTACACCTGGATCAAAATTGTGATGTCACTTTTATGATACTCTTATATTTAAATATGAACAACATTTATCCCCTTGATAATGGTAGAAATGATTGAAAATACTCAAATGAAAAAATGAATTTTGGACTGTTTATCTATAATTTTGATTTGGATATGTAATAACTTATTAAACAGACAGACCATTTTGGATGATTTTAATAAAAATTGTTCCTTGCTATCTCTCTCCCATATATATATATATATATATATATATATATATAAAATATTTACAGTACAGGCCTGATAATCATCATGCACTGCTGCCCCCTTAAAACCATTCTGAACATGTAAAGATTTTTTTTTTTTTTAAAGACAAGATACAATTAGTGGCCCAATTTCTTATTTAAATTTCTCTTTCTTACAATTTATTTTAAAATGACCAAAACAAAATATACTTAACAATTTCTGGTTCATAAAGAAATAAATATGTGATTCTATCAGTATTAAAAGGGAATTAAATTATCTTGAATTTTAACAAATTAACTAAAATTACAAAAAAATTTGTCTAGAAAAAATACTGATATAATGTATAAGATAAAGAGGAGAAATCTCTTCAAAAGCCCCCCCCCCAAAAAAAAACTGCATTCATCTGCTAAGGAAACGGCATCAAATATTCCTGTTTGCTTTTATGTCAATATTTTTTCAATTTTACTAAGGTGGAACGAAAAACCAGATATTCTTAAAAGACTTTAATTTATCACAAATGAAAGTTTTCATCTTTTACTTCAAAATTAATGAAAATTTCCAGCTCAATATTGAAGACTAAATTGGGAAATTACCTGTAAAAACTTCAGTCGGTCAAGAAAATCTTGAATGTAACTGCCCAGTGGTTTAAGAGATGGGTATGAGCGTTTAGCCCACATGGCTGGCACCCTGCCAATGAGAAGGCTGGAAGCTACTGCCTCCAGAGTGGCAGACATAACAACCAGGCCTTTGATGGCTTTCTGAAGACTTTGCAGGCTTGAACGGATGATCTGCATTAATCTGCATACAAAGTACAAAAAAAAAAAAAAAAATAATTATTAGTCATTTTATATGGAAGTGAAATTTGCACAAGATGAGAAAAAAAATTCTTTCTTCTGATTTTATTTAAGATGTTTCGTCTTGTTTAATTAAAGCAGTTGGTGATTTGGGTCTGAACATTTGAAAGACAAAAATAAGGAAAAAAAAAAATCATGTGAAATATGGCAAGAATTAATTGGATATAACGAGAAAAATATAAAAAAAAAAAAAAAAAATTGAATAGGAAATTAGTAGCTACATGAGAATCAATAGAAAACTTTTTCAAATTTCTGGGATGAGAAGTTATTATGTGTGACACCCACCAGTGGTCGCGACGTCAATATATGACACTGCACCATTGGCCTGTGGTCAACTCCCAGTTGAGGAGCGACGCTATAAGGTTTCTTCCACCAGCATTTTGGGGTTGACTCCTTGTCACTGCCACCAGCCTGTGTCCTGGTCGTTTCCAGTTTGATACCAGCTTTGTCATTCTAAGCTCGCCTCCAATGCTTGGTCACCGAAGTAACTGCTTTGATCTCAAGTCTAACCTACGCACGTTGTGACTTTGATAGGTAGATGAAATCAATCAGGCGTTGGACCGTAGTGCAAGCTGAATCCGGGGTAAAGGTGAAACCACACAAGCGTAAGTAAAAGAAAAATAATAGAACTCATGAGGTTCAAATATGTTGAGAAATAACAATTAACTTTATCTATCAGTGGAATACGGGAGTGTGTTTCTCTCCCGGCCCGTTTCTATGGATTCGTGACACTTTTTGCGTTTCTTAAGCGAGTTATAGTAAGGAAGACTAAGTTGAAAAGGATGTGGAAATCTTTTGGTCAGCTTCTGCGAGGCAACACTCTGACTCTGTAACTCCGACCGTGTCTGAAACTCTGCCTAGCTGCTTCGAGATGGTCGTTTATATGGACACTAACCAACTCCGGGGTGGGGCCTGTCGTGGTTTGGGTTCTTTGACAATTCTTAATTCCCAACAAGAATTCTCTTTGTTCTTAGGCCAGGAAAATTAGTTACTTCCCATTTTTGGAAGATTAATCACTTTCCACTTCGGGGTTCCTCCCTCATCCGTGAGGGAAGGTCGGAGGAGAGTTATCCTCCTAGACTCTTCCTCTCACATTGGTATCTCATACCAATTCCCTCAATGGATGTTAACAACTTCTCCACCTTTCTCATACATTCACCTCCGCCTATCACCCATGCTACCAGTTAGCCAATGATCTCTCAGCAGTGTGGGCGTGGCTAGACTGGCCCTCTTAGAATTATTATCGAAAATTTTGTTTACAAAATCCTTTTTTTCTTTTTCCATCAGCCAAAACATTTACAATTCCCAGATTGCCAATTAATTCTTTATCACATCCCAAATCTACTTTAGCTCGGACATCTACTGACTCATTAATCATTATCGACATCCGACATTTGGCTTCTCCGCTGGTCAAACTTCAACTAGGTCGCTGTGCCCATCCGACAATTAAATTCTTTATTTTTCTCATGTCTTAAAATTCTCTTATCACCAGATGCTCATTTTCGAGTCAACAGTTTGAATAAGCAATAATAATGATCCCCTTTTCAACTTTCTTTTTTTATGTCAAGATTCGTACATAGACCAGATGGCTTCCCTCACTGGAATCAAGAATTAAAGTCAAATGATATCTCTGAAAGATAATCAATGGCCACTCTCCAAGGTCGTCTCAAGCCAAATTTCCTCCACGGTCGCATGCGCCAGCCGGCTTTGTTTATCTTTTAGAATTCTGTTTTGTTTGATGCGTCACTCCCTAATCGTGACATTAATTAATTTGACAGAATCAGTCTCACTCATTCTTACTGATTTTCTGTCTTTTGTGAAAAGTATCTTTTGTAAATAAAATAAATTCTTCTTTTTAATGTCGCTCAGTCTATCTTTTGGTATAGCTTTTTCTCACCTTAAGTATTTCCTGGTTTTAATTTCTATGGTTAATTAGTTAGCCAATCACCATAGCTAAATAGTGTCACATATGATTTGCTTTCAGACGAAGGCCACAGGGAACAATCAAATATAACAACAAGAAAGATAAGAACATTAATCTGAATGTAAGTAATTCTTCAAATCTAGTGATTGATTTATTTTGTATGGCTTATGAACCTTTTGCAAGTCAGAAAATCTTTTTAGACTGTAAGAATTTTTTTGGTAATAACGATTTACTGACACAAGTTCTATAAGTTAAAACAAGGGTATTTGTACATAAGTGAATATAATAAAGCAAATTGGAATATGGCTCTCTGATTTCAAATTCATTATTTGTTACAGCAGCTGCATATCCAAGATTACATTAGCTGGTATTCACAAGCAGTCACCCATCTAAGGTACTGACCAGACCCGATGTTGTTGTTTAAGTTTGTTGGTTGTATGAGAACTGTTGTTTCAATGTAATATAATCATGTGCCCTCAAATCTGTTTAAAAATGCTTGGCACCATGTAACCAATGATAGAAGGGTTAGTGTGCCATCAAACCACATTCATTATTATAACCTAGCAGTTTTGAGAATCTACTTCAAACAACACACACTAATTCCTTGTATACCTGCAATTGCCAAATGAGAGAGAGAACTAGAAATGTCTCTCTTGTTTTGTCTCTTCCTTTCTTTCCTCTCTCCAATTCTTTCCCACTTAATATGATGTATCTTTCTCAGTCAGAAATCATAACTGATTCCAGCTCAGAACTATTGGCAACTAGACAGATACTACACTCTGAATATAGGTTAAAAAAAGAAGAAAAGAAAAAGTTTAACAATTGTACATGCAAACAAGCAAAATAATACTAAAGACTATCAAGATTTTATGAAAACATTTAATTATGGAAAAGAATTATGTCAATTATTATCCTTTGCAGTGTTTCTTTTATTAAAAATGACTTACAAATTATTCAAAGTATTTAGATCAACCTGAAAGAAACACAATTCATTTTTATTATTATCCATAGCAAAAGTTTTTTCACCTACCTGCATTGTATCATTTAATGAAGTTGATAAAAATTTACAAAGCAAATTCAATTTTTAGAACAGTAAATGCTAGAAATGTGAAACTTCAGACATGAATAATAATTTAAAATTTTTCAATTTAATAATAGAATTGCTTAGATGAAGGCTTTTAATTGTTAAGCTTTGACTAATTTATCTTCCCTTATTGATATATTTTTTTCATTGTTTTTCAGTTCATGACCATTGAGCAAGCAGTGTGAACTGGCAAGTGACATTACGTCAGATGAAATTTGAATCCACAACATTGGTAACTTTATATGATATGCTACTTTACTGATTTAACCCTGGGGAGGTTGAATAGAGAACGACAAGCATATACCCTTTCCCGCCCCCACTTGATTTCCCTGAAATATATCGTCATTTACGATGGAAGCATAGTTGAAGATATCAAAAAACTTTAAGCTATGTGGATTTTTTAAATGATGCCATTTTCATTATTAATTTTTGGAGAAAAATTCATTAATGACCATAAAATATAAAATGACTTGAAAATTGAGATGAAAAACAAAAAGGTGCAACAAAAAAAAGAGTCAGAAATTCAGAGTGAAAATGTTTCATTGGAAGAAATCAATCAACTTTCAAACATATTATATCTATTATTATTATTAGATAGTAAACAAACAATATGGCACTGGGGAAACTGGATAAGAAAGGATGTAACACTATGATAAGATTTAACTTTTCCTGGCTGCTTAGTCAGTGTGGCCAAATTGGTAAGGGATCATCGATATTACACAGGTTTCCAAAAATGCAGTTTCAAATCTTGCTGGAGGCTAACTCCTCTTTTCTCATATATATGCTGTTAACATTGAATGTAAAACAATCCCAAGACTTGTGATTAAAAAGAATGAAGATGATTCACATTAATAAACTGCCAGAATGATGAATATGATGAGAAATTTGATTTCTGTGTAGAAGCAAAAACAAAGATGACTTATTGTTGTCAAAGACACGGACTAAATGAAAAAAAAAAAAAAAAAATGCCCATCAAAGTGAATTTCTCCTAACTTTTTAGGTGTGAAGATTTAAAAAAGAAAAAGAATTTTGAAACTCACTTGTTAAATCTTTCCATTTCTTGTACAAGGACAGTGTTCATGCTTTCTGAGTAGACAACAGGATATTTTTGGACCCCAGCCTCAATATTGAAATCATTGGGTAACTGAAAGCAAAGTACATACATGAAAATCACAAATCTAGCGAACACACAACACTAGTGAACTAAATTAGCAAATCTATGTAAAGTATTTTTATATAGTATTTCTCTCTCTCACTAATAACATACTGCCTAGAATAATAAATCCAACTAAAACTGAACTAGGTCTAATCTAAAAAAATATTAAAAAAATTAACCAATAAATTACTAATTACAACCTGTACTAATCTTTGGAAGGATTTTGTTGGATACAATCAAATGGTTTGTCAATATAGGTGATATGGAAAGAGCTACATTTATTAAATTAGACATAGATTTCTATTCCTCCATCTCCAGGAATCTCTTGGTTAATTATATTAATTTTGAAAAAAAACTAAATGGAGATCATGGATGAGGAGACTAATAGCATCTTAACAGCTAGGAAAACACTTTTAGCTCTTAATTCCCTCTGGACTTAGTGCCTTAATGATGATTTTGATGTCCCTATGGGAGCATATGATTCAGCTCAGGTTGCTGATTTAGTATCTTTTTTTATATTTTAGATACACATAGTAGAATTGTAGATCATAAACAGATAGGCCTATATAGAGATGATGGATTCATCTTTATCCCCTGCAGTAATGGTCCACTAACAGCGAAGATACAAAAGAAAATCAGTATGGCCTTAAAATTACTAGGGTTTAAGATTGAGGCTTATTCTATCCTTAAAATAGTTGATTATCTAAACATCGCTCTTAACCTCAATAATAAAACATTTAAACCATACCATAAAGACAATGAAACCCCCACCTATATTAATGTGAATTCTAATCACCCGAATGAAACAGATATCCACCACTATCAGCACTAGGATTAGTCAATTATCATCCAACACAAACATCTTTAATAAAATAAAGAATTGTATGAAAACGCTCTCCTTGTTTAAAAAAAAAAAATTAGAATCATAAAATACAATAATGAAAGCCAGCTATTGAATCAGAGGAATGAGTTAATTTTAAAATGTCGACATAAAAACATATTCAAATTTCCATGATATAGGTTTAGCTTAATTAGCTACTATATTTCCATAATATTCACTCTCCTCTAACTCTTCAAATGTCGAAAGTGTAACTAATTCTAATTTCTATATTCCCATCTTTGCCCTATATTAATTATAATTTTTAAATTGTTCCCTGTTCTAAGAACTCTCTTTCCTTTTATCACTTTCATCTCTTTATCAATATATTTTATGATTATTTTTTAATATTATCATATTTTTTAAATATAACATGTTTTTAGATATAACTTATTTTTAAATATAAGTTTTTTATTTTTATTTATTTCTTTATATTTTTTAAATTTATAATTTATTTTATATTATTTTATTTTTAAATATAACCTACTTATTTTATATTAAATATAACTTTATTTTTAAATATAAATCATTTAAATATGACTTATTTAAATATAACTTGTTTTTGGAATATGATTTTGTAGTTTTAAAGATAACTTTATATATTTTAAATTTTTTTTAAAACCCCTTTTTATTCCTCTCTTAGTTTTAAATTAACATTTCATTCTTCATATAACCCCAATTTAATGTCATAAGGTTAATATCCACGTTTAATTTTATCAAACTTCTTCCCTTTAAGACAAATACCTTCCACCCTCCCTTGACCACTGCCTCGTGCCTTTCGTCTGACCAAAACATTGAAATGCATAAATTTTTGCTACCAGAATCAATCTTACATATCTATAAGTCTACCCTTCATCTATGCTTTGAATATTGCTGTTACATCTGTTGCTCCTGCTATATATTTAGAGATTCTTGATAAAATCCAAAGAAGAATCTACAATGTTATTGGTCCTGACTTGGGATCTTGGCTTCTGTACTTTCCTATCACAATAACTTAGCTTCTCTCTGAAAAGTCTAAGTAAATTATGGAGGATGTTTAATAATAAACAAAAGTCAGTCAATGTTGTTGTTGTTGATTTTTTGTTTTTATAATGCAATTATTATTTATATTATTTTAGTTTGGGATTTATAATAGAAGATCATTAATTTATTTATGTATTAAACATTTTTTAAATAATAGAAGGCTATTAATTTAACAGTTTTCTTTCATTTTTTAACATTTTTATAATCTTGTATGTTAGTTTGAGAAACGAGTGTTTCTTTCAGGAATGGAGATATTTTAAAAAAAAATCAAAGAAACAGATTTATATTTTAGTATGATTCAATAATGGCACTCTCAAGTATTTCCCATTTTAGTAAGTTACTTTCTCTTTTAATAAGTTCGACATACTTTAGATCAAATTTGTGATTGAATTTATTTCTATATATAACTAAGATTAGTTTTCCTCTTGTTTTTATTCATAATGTCCTTTTACAGATATAGTTTGTTATATATAAATAACACATGCACTACTGATGTAAATGTTACTTTGTGGTAACACATGTCTGAGTCCAATGCCCAGTGTGAATTTTGTCAACTAGCCTCTGTAATTGAGAGACTTCATAAAGATGTCCTCTGTGCAGTAGACTTTGAATGTGCATTCTATTTTGTAGGACAAATCACCATCTGATCCAGAGAGCATGTCACAGCCCAGCAAGATTCTGTTTGAAAAATGCACATCCTTCTAAAGAATCAATGGATTCTTTATCCAACATTGTTTCCTGCTAATATGCCAATTTTTAAATTCATACATAAACAGTTCTTACAAAATATGCTATATATATATATATATATGTGTGTGTGTAAAAAAAAAAAAAAAAAAAAAAAGAAATGACCCTTTAAGCATGTAATAAAATTTTATTAAATGCAATTTGACCATTGCCTGTATGTAAGGTTTGACCGTTACTTTTTACAGTAGAACAGTTCAAGGAGGAGACAATTATGGTTGCCTTCGCTACTATATATATATATATATACACACACACACACACAATTCATAAATGTAATTGCTCTATTGTATCTGCTAGTAATGAGTGTATAAATTTTTTACCATTATTTACATTATTCGGACTATTGTCCTCATCTTTGTCACCATCTTTATCACATTTCGGCCCTTGTACGCTCCAGCCTTCAAATTTTTGACCATTGACAATACCTTGCAGTTGTATTGAATAATCAAAACCTCTCTTTATATTTATATTTTCTTTTACAATATTTTTTTCTATGGCTTCAACAATAAATACTGGCCAAAGTTTCAAATATGTCAATTTGCAATATTATACAGATTTACAAAAATACCAGAAGAAAAAGTTAATCTCTCTTCATATTAAAGAGATATAAATTGAATTTACACAAGGCAATGATTGATATTAACCAAATGCCAATATTTGAAAGAACACACAAAAATGACACTTTAGAAAACTCATATCCAAATGTGTATGACTGCAGACAATAATTTTCTTTGAGAAAAAAAAAAATTATGAGGCTGTCATGAGATCAATTAAAATAAAAAAAAAAAATGAAATTAATACTGAGGACATTAATATTTACCAGATGTACATTATTCAGAGTCACTTCCTTTTGATATTACTTATTTGTTTACAGAAAGATAAACAATTTTTTATGATTTTATTATTTCACTGCCAGAGATCAACCTTTTGGGAATTCCATTAAAACAGAGACTCTAGCATCAATAGTTTAATCTTTAGAGACAACAATGGAAACAAAATGTGTGTATATGATTTTTTCCCCCTTACCATTCTAAGTTGCTTTTATTTATGAGAAATACATACACAAAAAAAGTATACTAATATTCTGATTCCTTTGAAACAGCCATTGTGATTGGTTAACCAATCAGAACCATCCATAGATATTGAATTGGAACAGATTCTGTACCTTTGAGACCACATGACAAATAGATATAAAGTAAAATATTTTATTACTGTTTACTGAGATCCGAACTTCGAAAGAAACTGGATGCCTAACTAAACATTGTAGCTACCTTTCCAATAAATTTGTGGTTACTGCCTGTCTTTGATTTTAGCCACAAAATAGGCATCTAGTTGTGTTGGTGATGCTGCACCACCAGCCAAGAGGAAGAGGAATAAAGACATTGCAAGCAATAACTAGTGATAGCTGTTCTTGGTATATAACTGGAAAAAAAAAAAAAATTTCGAACAAGTATGAGGCCTCACCCCCCAAAGCCAGTGGGACAGCAATTTCTGAACATGCAAAAGTACATACATCAAACTTATATTATGCCTTAATGGAATAAATTTCTCATAGATAGTTATGTTCATACTGTGCGTGTGTGTGATATTCTTTAACAGATTAATACTTCAATTAAATGTTTCCTATTGAATATCTTTGTTTTTCTTTATATAAATTGTTCTCAATTACCTGGTGACTCACACTCATGTCTAAAATTTAAGCATCAATAAATAACATTTTTTTTATATGTATTATATAATTAATTGCAAAAATGTGTTAAAATTTCCAAAGTATTGTCACTGCTAAACTATTTGTCTGTATTCTCAGGTGAGTTAAGTGCTGAATAATGAAACTGTAGGGGGGTAATCTAAACAGCTCAAAACTCAGATTTCCAAGATGTGCTATAAAAAATTTCCAAAAAGGAAGACAACTGTGAAAAAGTTACATATGCAGAAAAGGTGGTCTTCCTGTGAATGCCAAGTAGGAGATTTCAATACAGTTTAGTGAGAGCCAAAGCGAAATTGTTAGTCTAATCCCAAAATGGTGCTAAACTAAAATATTGTAGCCAATCTACTTTTTTTTATATGGGGTGCTGGACAGAAGCCACCATTGGTACTGGAAAGAGTAAATAACAGTGAACTTTACAAATCTATTTTGCTGAATTCTTTTAATAGAAACATTTTATAAATTTCATCTACCAGTAGCCTTGACCGTTCACTTCATGCCAAAAGTTTCTGCATGAGGAAAGAGTTAATATTATGATTACCATATAGGATCAGAATTCATTTTATATCTTACCAATGTCTATGAAATAAGAGTATGAAACCATTTTTGGAAATTCAGCATCTGGTTATTTACCGCAGATAGTTAAAAAAAAAAAAAAAAAAAAAATCTTAACTGCATGTGTGTTATTTGTAGAATTTAAAGATGGCAGCCTTTAATAGGAAATGCATGGATCTGCATGTTAATGGAGTGCTCACTGATTCCTGGATTAACTTGCATAACACTTTTCTTCTGCTAAACAACATCAGGATTCCTGGATAGCAATCTTCTCCAGGTATAGACATTGTTTGATTAAAAGTAGTGTCCAGACCAATCTAAGTTAATATGGTTTTCATTCCAGAAGACCCTACCTGAGATAATGCCAGATGTTACTTTAATATACTCATTGTTACAGAACAGCAGCAGGTACATTATTTACTATGGGAAATGTTGAATATAATCCACATGGAAAATTATGCAAAATGAATTTTTAAAAAAAGCGATTTAAAATATTTAATAAATGGAGAAAAAAATTCACAAAACACTTTACCAAAATGAAACTTCATGGGTCATGTTTAACTTTTAGTAATAATTGTGTATGTAATATGATAAGAATAAAAGGTAGATGCTACACAATAATAATGAGTGTGGAGATGTTTTGAAAGTGGTAGGAGAAGGTTTTACTGTTCTGTAGAAGGTTGCAACAACAAAATGTGTTCAATGAGGAACAGAGCAAAATGTAAATTATTTGATTACTTACAACTATAATTTCACTAAATTTGGCCCATCAAGCAATAAGCATTTAAAAACAATTTTACTTTATAATCTAATCAATGTATTTTATATATCATGGATGATCTTAAAATGGACAAACCATTAATCTGGTGCCAGGTTTGTTAAAACATTTTCTTTTATGCTTACAATACATCAATATTTGTTTTATTTTATTTAATAAATTCTTCCAATTAGGAATGGCAGCTATCATCAGGTTTTCTTCTTGATATAACATGAAGTATAACCCCGACCCACATTATCTGTGTCTTTTTAATAGTGGACATGGATTTTCTCTTTCTTTAACTTCCCATATGTATTTCAATATGGTAGTATTATTTTTATATACCTCACTGAATTAAGGATGTTCTATGACTGTAGTAAAATGTCTGTTTAAAAGGGTCTCTCTTAGTAGACACTATGTGGGTTTTTTTGGTGGGTGGCTCATAAATTTACCACTGGCCAGACAGATTATGTTAATGGTTAAAACAAAATTTGGTAAGGTATATTTTGTATTACTAGATTGACATTTCCTGGAAAACTACTATGCACTGAGTAAAATATTTAATGGAAAAACAGTAAAGATAAGCTCTTCCATTGAATGTCCAAAGGAAGGAAGAGGCTGATAAGAGTAAAAAATTGAAGCAGAAGATCTGAAGAAAGAGACAAAGAAATATAAGTGCAACAAAGTGAATGATTGCTCCCCTTGAATTGCCAAGTTGAAAACAATCTTCTGCCATCTTTTTATGGTTCTATTTTTTGTCCTTTCTTTGTCACGCAAATTACCTCTGTGGTGGTGCTGCTGCTATGTGCCTTTTTTTACTATTGTTCTCCCAATACAAAGCTCAAGAGCCACTCAAGGTAGAGGTGTTACTAAGTGGGGTTGCTGCAAGAGCATACAGGGAAAGAGGAGTATATCAAGATACGTAGAATAGATGATGGTTGACACTAGACATGAAAAGGTTAAGAGCGTAGTGAATGGGTAAGCATTTTCTTGGGAGTTCATTCCATAATGCAACAGTACTAGGAAAAAAGGTGTAAGCAGAACTTCTTTCTCATCATTAAGAAAGAAGGCTCTGTAGCATGGATAGAGCATTTCATAGAAATCAACAATGGATGTTGACTCAGTTTCATTCTCAATCATCAGACTACTCTCTCTCTCTCTATATATATATATATATACATACATACAGACAGACAAATGTATACAAATTATTCTTTCAGCTTCATTTAATTAATGATGCTATGAAACCCTGAAACAATAACTGAATTCATGATCATCATCTAATGAGGACTTCACATTGTTCTTAAAAAGAAGTCAATACTGAATTACAGTTAAAAAAATTATCTGAGTAACTGACAACAAATATTTGATTAATAATTGAAAATGCCTAAGATTTTTTTGATTTTGAGATTGACGGACTGACTGAACCTGTGTGAAAATGTCGATGCCTGCAAAATGCCAAAAACTTTGTCAAACAAAACTGATGTGTATTATACTGTTTTGCCAATACTGAAAGGCATGACATGCTTCACTTGAAGTGAATTTGATGTGCAGACTTGAATTAATATAAGCAGCCAATTAATGTGTTTTGAAGAAATAATTAACATGTTTTGTAATGCTACAACAACAAATTGAAAGGTGTCACTATCTTAATAGAATGACAGATCAAGGTCTCAGGCTAATGACAAGAGGGTCTATGAGAAGTATACTGAGCCTATTGTTAGGAACAGAAGAGAATTTACAAAGTAAACATTTATAATGTCTTTTCGAAGGCAGCTGGTTTAATTGTTGATTCCATTAGCATCATTCACTAATTTGATTCATCAGCTGCTGTTTTCCAGCTTGACAATATAACACCCAGACCATTTAAAAGCATAAAGAGATGGAAATCATTAGGTTTTCACACACCTATTTCTCTGGTGATTAAACTACAATAAGATATTTCATCTCAGGTGGCCATGAAATGTCAAATATGGGTGGATTTCAAAAGCTCTTTCTTTTACGTTTTGCTTAGAAAAATTTTAACATGCTTCCACACACATAAAAGTTGTTTTATAGCTATTGTCGACACCAGGAAAAATCTTCAGACGAGTATAATATATGTTATCCCTCAAGACTCCCTTTGTAAATGTTGTTGCTGTGATTTCCACTGTAAGTAGGTTTTACAAAGTGAAATTGCTTGCCTCACTGGTGAGTGAGCAGCTATGGTTAAATGTAAAATAAATGACAGAACTGCCCAACAAATAGATTTAACAAAGTTTGCAATAAAAAGAAAAGAACAGGGTCAAAAAAATAATATAAAGAAAGCAACCAATATATGTAAGGCAGATTAACAGTAATAAGGCAAAGCAACAGTAATATGGCCAAAAGTTCACAAACTAAAAATTGAGGTTGACACACAAGAAATTTTGGATAAACGAATATAGAATTCTGACTTCAAGGCAAGACAGACCATGACCGAGTCATATGAAACCAAGAACTGACCTGTTTTATTGGCTGGGAAGAAATCCCAGCATGCATTTGTTTGCTTCTGCCTATAAATTGGGGTGGGGAAGTGTTTTGCAGTCATTCCTACCGGGATTGGAACCAACACTGACACAAATTGTTTTGAATTCATTGTTGTCTTTCTCCTAGACTGGTTTATCAACCAAATCTAGGGATCCAAGTCTCCCTTGTTATTAAGCTCTAGTGGTGGTGGTAGGGGGATTAATTCTTACATTTTCCTAAGGCTATTTGTGCAAATGTAAACTCAGTGTTGTCAGTTGGAATTTGAACATGAGACGCTAATTCCATTATCAGTGCTTTTGCACAAGCGGTACTAGAAAGAAGATCTTTGAGTGACAGTGTGTCAGAATAACCCACAAGTTAGGAGAAAATTCTAAGCTTTAGGGTTGAAACTTGACTATAAAAAGCAACATAAAAGAAGGAAATGTACAAGTTCAAAATGTTTTAAATGAAACATCTTTTTACCTATTCATTCTTGTGCTAGCATGTTCTTTAAATATTGATTAAGAGAATTGGGTTACCTTGCAGTTATGAGTTCAATACCTGAGAAAGTGAGATATTCTGCTTTAATGGAAGAGACAAGCAATATAAGAAAGAATATTTAATGCAAACAAGATATCCTCTTGACTGGACAATAGAAGACAAACAATCTATCCTCATGAAATGAATAAAAAGTTGGGCTTGAAATTTCCAGAAGGTCAATAATTTCTGACACCTGAAGGCAGCCAAGACTACAACTGTGAAAACGTGATGAGCACGTCAGAGTAGCAGAAAGATAATTGTTCTCCTCAGAAATTCAATTATAACTGGAATTGTTTCATTTCTTTTTCTCCTCTACAATCAAAATCTTTTCTTTGATTATAAACTAGAGTTGCTCCAAAAGTAATGCCTTCTATTTTATTACATTGGCACATGTTGGTTGGTATAACAGAAAGAGGTAGCATTTATTTTCTTTTCCTTTTTTGCTTTGTTGCAGACAGCGGGTGAGTAGCTGTCTGTCAAAAATGGATCTGACATGAAAGTGCACACAAAGCAAAGATGTATCACTGAAATTCTCCATGTTGAAAAACTGCACTGATTGATATTCATTGATACATGCTAACTTTTTTTTTTTTTTTTTAAACAAAGCCGCAATGGGGGATGTGAGTACAGTCAGGGGGTGGGTAATGTGTTTCAATAATGGCAAAAGTAATGTGTGATAAACCACATTCAAAATGGCCATACACAGCTGTTAAGTGACAAGATTAAGAGCTCTTGTTTATTGTCAGCAAAAAATACATAGTCACTGGTAGTGATGATGTGAACAAATAATCTTTTCCAGCTGAAAACTTGCTTCCCCCTCCCCATTGTGCTCTTGGTAAATAAATAAGTGGCATTATTTTCAGAGCATCCTTCATGAAAAAGTTTGATGTATTTGTTTAATAACGCCTACCTGTGATATCACATAAATAGCTAGCAATCTATAATAACAAGTTTAATATTATCAGAATTTCTCCACTTGCTCAATTTCAGACTGAAATGCAATATACTTTGTCATTTTTGTTATAAATATTTGATTAAGCAGTGTTAATATCTATAAATATATTCATCATGATAAAGAATACATTTTTTCTTTTTTTTTAAAAATATTATGGTAGCATTAGAACACTGACTATTTTTCAAATTTAAGATATTGCGGAAAAGAGAAGTGAGATTTTCTACCATGTCTCAGAAAATCTTTATTTGTCTCTCTCTTTTTTTTTTTTTTTTTTTTCTCTTAGTAAATTGTGCAGCAATGCAAATAATCAAAGTGTGATTGTGATTAAGATTTACAAGTTCAGGTCAATAATCAGAAGAGGACAATGTAATCAGCAAAGTCCATTGCCAAGATTAGTGGCAAGACTGAATTAAGCTGTAACAATTGCAGATCAGGTGGGACCATAGAATGAAGACTGGAGATTCCTGCAAGTCTGCAGACGGCCTGGATGTTTGTTGATAAGAATTGGTTAATTATCTGTCGGCAATTTGATTACATGTAAAATAAGCTATGAACTCTGTGAATTATTTAATTGTGGAAAGAAAGAAGATGAAATGCAAATGAGTTGAGAAGGAAAAAATAAAGAGGAGAATAGGTGTCAAAAGAAAGTGGTATGGAGAAGAAATAAATGAAGGGAGGAGGAGAAGAAGGTGAGAAAAGAATTAAAAAGAAAAATCAAAAAAAAAAAAAGATTAAAAAGAAAAAGCGTGCAAAGAAACCTCAATAGAAAACATTATAAATTATTAATCCATCAATGTTCATTTTGGGGACAATTGCCTTTAATGGGTTGAGAAACATTTAATTAATAAAGGTTTTAAAACAAGCTTATTTTCCAGACAGATTCAGCACTGAGTTGCTGAAGGAGAAGTTTCTAAAATTTTCCAGAATGTTCTGACAGCAAAAATACAGGGAATATAAAATCAACAGTTTAATTTACTTCTAGCTGGTGTCCAAAGGGTAGACAAATTGTTGTTGTTAGATGCATTCATTGCAGATGGCTTCAAGAGGTTGTAAGCATCCAATTGGGAAGTTATCAGAGACTGCAAAATGGTGGCCTTCCTAATGGATCTCCAAGACAGCTTTACCAAGTTTCTGTATTATCTTTGCTTTTGGAACAGCAGGGACACCACACCACATTACCACAGGTGGGTCTAGCCACAACAAACCAAGTTCAGTATGGGGAGGAGCAATATCAAATGGGAGCCATTGTTGGACCCCTGGAAAGTATAGTTTCCTCCACTACACTTAAAATTGGGCCTAATGAAACAATTTGTCACTGCTCTAGATAAGGAACGTTCAGCCTTCAAGTACCTTCAAGATTTCGTTCTTTATATCAATTGTTTAAAAAAGAAAAGAAAATCAGTTGTCTTTGAATTGCACTATTGCATCATTAGTTGCTAAATGAATTTCAAATTGAATTTCCAAAGGGTATGTGTGTGTGTGCAATATATAGGTATGTGTATGATAACAAACATATATACATGCACAAAACATTTTATGTACATATAAATATATTTCTTCCACAAATGTTAGAAATATATTGTATTTTCACTAATATATATATATATAAATATATATATATATATATATATGGAGAGAGAGAGAATATGAATGAATGTCTATATGGTTGGGTTTGGGTATCTCTGAAGATATATCTCATATAGCAATGAACATATACATATTTATAAGTGCTGATATGCATCCACCCTGATAGAAATCACAATGTACATATGTGCATCATACACCTATAATGATGCATAAACATGCACATCTGCCAAGGATAGATTGACAGATAAGTACAGTCAATGATATAAAAATTCATATAAATATAAAAGTCATAAAATGTTTTTTGTATTCACCCCACAAAATATGTACAAATTATGTTTTTTTATATGAATTCTCTATAATAAATAATAAAGTCCTTACTGATTGGCTACAATATATGTCACAAGTAATGTATCTAATAAATATTAATTTTATTTTGTATGTGTGCACACACACACATTATATATATATATATATATATACACACACACACACACACACACCACATACATACATACATCTCAATGTAATTAATCTGCTCTTAGTTGTTACAGCTTAAATTCTACTTGATCACATTTCTTTTTTGTCTTTGTGCTCAAATGCAGAAATCTCCTCTTCCATCTGCCAATTGAATACAACATTGCTAACAATTCCTGTTCATTTGCTAATAGGTAGGCACTAGAATTTTGGCATCTTTGATGGAAGTTCATTCCACCTTTTCTAAAACTTGAAAAGTGCTTTCATTTGACCACTTGTACTTCACACATCCTCTGTTGCCAGATGATTTATTGATTTTTCATAAATAAAACAACAAAGAAAAAAAAAACAAGAAATAAGGCAATATGAACATCCTAGTTTGACATGGCTGCCATTACAGTGGCAAAAATCGTGGTATACTATCATTTTTAATCTAAATTTTCACATTGTTTTTCCTATTTCTGTAACTGCTTATGATAGGCAATAACAATAAAGTTTAGGGTAAATGTTTTGTATTTATTTTGGGGTCAGCACTAGTAACAAAGGTGTTGTGATTGTAAGTGAATACATTGGTTAAATGTCACTTTTGATTACCTTATGTAAGCTGAAAACAAAAAAGTAAAGTGAGGTAAGGATTTTTCTGATCAATGACTGTCAGTTATTTCCTATCAAATTCAACAAAGAGAAAACTTATTGGGCTTTTGCCAGAACAGACAGTTTAACTGATTTACTTTCTGCTGTTGATTGAGTCAAATACTCTTTTAGCTGAAACAGAACAGGTTAACATAATAATTTAATAAAAATATTTGTGATTGAAATTAGTAGGATAAAAATAAAACAAACGAAAGAGCAGGAAACTACTAAGCTTTAGTAATTTATTAACTAGTATTCCATTTGAATTACTTACAAACATATACTATTTGTAGGAATAGCATTATCTTGAAGTTTTATTACTAGATGAAGCATTGTTAAAGATTATTTTTTATTTAGTATTTCTTTTCTCTTAATTTCAATTGCTTTATTTAGAGTGGTTGTATTAGTTGCAACCTACAAACTATTAGTAAACCTACAAACTTTATGGTAACAGAACTGAAAATTTGTATAACCCAGTGACCCATAAACCTAAGTAGATGTTTTGTTATTTTACAAGCTTAAATGATCTCCTTAATATTCTATAACATTTATCATTTTTTTAACTGTTGAATTTCATTAATTTTTCTACTGTTTAGTCTTTAACATTAATTGCAATAGTTTTTATTGCTTTCCAAAAATATTCTTTACTTAAATATTGTTTTCCATTCTCATATACATAATATATCTTTTAATGCTGGATCACAAATTTTTTACTGGATTAATTGCTGGAGATCTTGGGTATATTTGAAACTAGTAAAGTGAGGTGATAATCAACTTTGTAAAATGTGAAAGAACAATGTTTTGCTAGAATATGGAATATTTTTGCAGGTGAGTTACAATATTTTTCTTTTTTACATTTACCTTGAATCCTCATCAATGTTGAAGGTACCTCTACAATACTAAGCCAATACATTATTCCTTTTGTTTTGATTTGTGATGTTTAATTAAACATTATAGTTTGATTGCTTTTTGTATCTTCAGCCAATGTTCTTATAATTTTATTGTGAAAACTAAGTTGTATAATAAATTCTGACACAGTGCATATGATCTTTGCATATTTAAAAAAAATTGATTTGACTTAAAAATTATGATAAATATTCCAACAATAGTGAAGAAACTTATAGGAGTAATTTCTTGTGTAATAATCATAATGTTTTGCAAAGAGGAAATGGTAAAGTAAAAATAAAAAGAAAGTGAAGAGACAGACCTTAGCTAAAATATCTGTGGCAATTTCAAAGAGAGTTTCATCTGTTTGTCCTGACATTCCTCCATCCCCTTGACCAAGGGTTAGCAGGACAGAATCAAAGAGCTGCTGTGTCTCATGTAGTTCACGGGTGATGTCTACATTGTCATGCATTCCAAACACTTCAGGTAGTTGTGTCGGTGGCAGTTCCTGAAATGACAAATCACACATAAGAGAGTTTCATTTTGTCTAAAGGACAGTGTCTGCACCAAGGAGAAAAAAAAAATTTTGTTGGCTAAATTTTGACTCTGAAAAATTGATGTAACCCAATCTTAATTCTCCTCCTATCCATTTGGCCTGGCATAAATCTTTGTAAATATCTATAATTAGCTGTTTATATAATCTAATATCATAGGTAGGATTTTGTTCCCCAATGTCATTCATGATAATTATCACTGAGAGTGACACATCACAATCTGAGAATAATCATGACTCGTTTGACATTGACTTTATTTAAACCTAATGTAAGCAAAGTTTTGACTTATTTGATTGCTGACATGAAAATCATCTCATTTTCATCACTTTCTGCATTAACAAACTGTTTGATGTTTAAGCGTAGGTATATGATGCACATATGTACATTGTGATTTCTATCAGGGTGGATGCATATCAGCACGTACAATTCTTAAAATTTTATAAATTCTACAAGTTTTGATCTTGGTTTCATCACTTCTGCCTGACATAATAAAAAAACAGCTTGTCAAAATTCTTCAAACAAAACATAAACTGAATGTATAATGTCAGCTATAATCTGTGCATTTGTGTGAAGCATGGACATTAATAAAATTGCTTTCAAAAACAAAGACAAAATTCAGGATGTTTTTAAGAGGCAGAAATAGGATGATATACACAGAGAAGTGATGAAGATAAGAGATATCATAGAACTGATTAAACAAACAAAAAGGATGGGTAGGACACTTAAAAAGAAATGTTAACAGATGGAGCAAAAGGTTGCTTGATTGGTGTGCAATAGATAATGAATGTAATAGCAAGATGAAATTGCTAATAAGACACGAGAAAGATTAGCAAGGGCGTAGTAGGTATTTGAGAGTATGTTTAGCAACCCATAAAACAGCCTAATGTAATACTACATGACAACTTTTGTAAAATTCTCATTTCTCTTGCAAGCATATCAAGGACATTAACATAGCCGATTCCAGATTCTGAGATAAGAGATGAAAAGGAATATGATAGTAGATATCAACTACAACAATATGATGAGGGTGAACTTCTTGAAAGTGGCCTGGTGAAGAAAAGGAATGACTCTGGTGACTCTAAGCATTTATCTAGTGATATGCAAACCATATGTTCATATTGCCTGTAATGATATCCTGAAATCATGAACAATAACAACTATGTCATACTGCTCTACTTCTTTCCTATAGAGCCACATTGGGGCTCCTAGATCAAGCGGGTGACTTTACAAACTCCAACTGAACTCTGTTCTCTCCCACATGCACCATGTAACTTGGGATTAGATGGTTGAGAGGGAGATTAACCAGCTGCTCTACAAATGAAGGCCACCATTGTGGATGTAATAGCCAACATAAACTATGAACCATCTGATGTGGACATCCTGTCACTTCTTAGGTTGCATCAAAGGACATCCTTCAGGCTGAGAGTAATTTCATTGTATAATTATTTTGCTTTTCTGAGTTGAACATAGACATTTCTTTTGGGGAGAAAATCCATTGATTTTTCTATTGAATGCCATTGTTTTTCTCAATTATCTGACACACACACACATATATATGTGAGAGAGAGAGAGAGAGACATTGAAAAGTTTTCAGCCTGACCCACTTCATAAAATCAATGTTCTTATGTTTGATCATTGAAATATTGATTTTTGAATAAATGCAGAAGGCCTAAAACTTTTCAGTCCCCTCTTGTACAATTAGTAGGTCTTGCCTGTATTCCTAAGCATTCATTGTCCATTTTGTCTTGTTTTCCAATTCATTTCTATAGTAAAATCACTTATAGTACATTGTTGGTTGGTTGTTTTATGGCATATCAACCTCAGTGGGTCATTTAATGCCAACAAAATTTTGAAATAGATTCATAGCGAGTTTGGTGAAAAAAGATGTATATGTATACATATATTTTGTTTGGTTTGGTTTGGCTTGTTTTACAGTATATCAACCTCAATGGGTTATTTAATGCCGCCAAAATTTTTATTGCTGGTAATATTTTGTATTGTCAAAAATCTATTTCTGGTAATAATTTTTTCCTTCAAAAATGTAATGCTGGTAATATTTTTTTTCCAAAAATGGATTGCTGGTAATATTTTTTTATTTTTTTTTTTAAATGGATTGCTGGTTTTTTTCTTCAAAGATTTATTGCTGATAATAGTTTTTTACAAATCCCGGTTTTGGGGTTAACTATTTGCCCAAAGCTGGGACCCTAACAGGTGCTACCACCACAGGTCAGGGTGGACCTGGGAACACCAGCAATTAAGAGGTGGTTCCACGCTCCTCAAAACTTCCTGATCAGAGGCCTTGCTGCTGGACGTAGTTTATTGTCTTACCCAGGACGCCCCATTTGGGGGGAGGACTTACCCCACTGCAGAGGTGCAGTCGGCATATTCTACAGCCCCAGCTGACAGGGCATTATAGTACATTGTATTGTAAACATTTTTAGAATGCATATCTATAGTAAAATCATTTACAATAAATATCTATATATGCTTTTAGTATTTGCTATGTTACTAATCATTAAAGCATTGATTTTTTTGTTTATTAAATCTAAGCCTCAGATATCAAACAGATAGTATATATAAAAAATAACATTTGTTGCAGGAATAGTTCCCCCCACTTAGATTATCAGCAAAATTATTCCATCTTTGCTGATCTAACAGGGAAACAGTCAGTGCAAGAAGGTAGCAGATATATGCTGCTGATAAATATTCAGCTTAATTTGCATAAATCACTATCAATTTCAATACATCCTCTATCTTTAACTTTGGGCAAGAGCATCTTCTGTTAAACACATTGCTGCTGGCAGCGTTAAATAAAACTCTTTGAAGTTTAAAAGATACAGAAATTTTTTAAATTAATCTTTCTAGCAACACAAAATGTTGAACTCCACTTCATATCTACATTAACTCTCTGCAGACATTTAATAGAACACACACATACACTCTCTCACATTATACAGGGTGTTTCAAAAAGAATACGCCAAAATCATTACGCTGTTTTTTCAGGTCTATAGCATTGTAGTGGACTGAATCAGTGGTTATTTGATAGAGTACTTATCAAAGTTTGATTGGGTGTCAGTTTCACTGCTTCTGGTGCAGCTGAATTGTGGGAAGATCAATCAAAATGGTGACTCCTCAGCAGAAGGCATTATGCGTGCTTGAGTTCGCGAAACCAAACGCCATTGTCATGGTGCAGCATGCTTTCAGAACAGAATTCGGCATTGATCCGCCCCATCGTGAGAGCATTCGACAGTGAGTTAAACAGTTTAAAGAGAGTGGGTGCCTGTGCAAAAGAAAGAGTCCTGGAAGACCACGTGTTACAGAGGAGCAAGTGGAGAGGATTCATGATGCATTTGAGAGCAGCCCACGTAAGTCCGTACGTCGAGCAAGTCTTCAGCTTGCCATCCCTCATACCTCTGTCTGGCGTGTGTTAAAGAGACGATTACACATGAAACCATACAAACTAAGCCTCGTCCAAGCATTTACTAATTATGACAAGGTGATGCGGAGGACATTTTGTGAGTCAATGCTGGAGATGGAGGAAGGTGATGAAACTCTCTTTTCACGTTTAGTTTTTAGTGACAAAGCGAATTTCCATTTGAGAGGCACAGTCAATCGTCACAATGTGTGCATTTGGGGAACAGAGCACCCAAAACTGGCTATTCATTTTACTGCAAGCAGATTCGAATGACTTCATTTTTCAGCAAGATGGAGCACCACCCCATTGGCATCTCGGGGTTAGAGCTCATCTGAATGAAAACGTGCCTCAGCAATGGATTGGGAGGAGAGGTGCTAAAGACCTTGCTCTCTGTGCTTGGCCTGTCAGATCCCTGGACCTCACTGCGTGTGACTTTTTCTTGTGGGGGTATGTTAAAGACCAAGTATATGTTCCAGCACTTCCAGCAAGTATCGATGACTTGAAAGATCGAATAACAGCTGCAATCAACACAGTGGACCATGACATGCTGAGGCGCGTTTGGGAAGAATTCTCATATCGGCGTGATGCTGTCCGCGCTGCCGGTGGTGGACACATTGAGCGCTTATAAAACATGAAATGAAACTTGAATGTATGTGTTCATGCTAGAGGTTTGTAATTTTTTTCGTTTTTGACACATCACGTGATGATTTTGGCGTATTCTTTTTGAAACACCCTGTATATATATATATATATATATATATATATATATATAGGGAGAGTAAAGTTGGATGAGGATTTAACAAAATAGTAAACATTTAAGACAATTTGGAAACTTTCTACTTTGATAAGTGGACAGGTGTCATTAGAAAAAGAATTTTATTTATCCCAAGAACAAAATCTATATTTTGGTGAGACAAAACAATATTTGCATTCAGCATTTGAAAGCTTCATTTTTACTTTAACTCTATCGTTAATAGTTAGTTACTTGACTTTGTTGTGCAGCATATCAACACCTCTATGGGTTATTTAATGCGAAAATCTAAATATTTTGAACACAATTTTATGACTTCAACTAAATATATTTTGAATGTTATTGTATACCTTCAACTATAGAAAATGTATTGTAGGTAATTTTACTAAAATTGATATTGTTGGTAATTTTTTTTATATAATAATGTATTGCTAGTATTTTTATAATTTTATAATGTTTTGTTTTTGTTTGGAAGTTCATTTTTGCCCATAGTTGGGACCCTAACAGGTGCTACCACCCCAGGTCAGGGTGAACCTGGGAACAACAGCAATTAAGAGGTGGTTCCATGCTCCTCAAAACCTCCTGATCAGAGGCCTTACTGTCTGATATCATTAATAGAAGTAAGATTTCAACTCAGTTTTTATTTTCTTTATTTCTTAAGATTTATATATTGTACAGTATTCCAGTAATATGACTGAAATTGCCTTTGGCCACAGTGGTTACAGCAATGGATTTGAACTGGTGACTGGGAATCCATGCTTCAGACAGTACCTCACAGTTATGCTGTCTATGGCAAAGACCAAAGGATCCAGGTATTTTCTAGCACCCATGTACAAGCCTGAATCAAATTATGTATTTTCAGATATGCAAAATACTATTGTAAACTAGTCAGAAAAAGGATTTTTTACAATGCACAAATACCAATTGAATGTGTGGTCAATGCTTGTATATTCAGTTAAGTAAAAGAAGAGAGCAAAGGCAGAAAACGCTGAAAAGTTGGGGAAGTAAAAAAAAAAAAAATTGATGCTCAGTCAGAGAGATGACAAGGAGAAAAAAAGAAATCATCTTCAAGAAAACTTTAATCAATCAGCAGTTTTACACATTGCATGGCAAGAATAGAAAATCATAAAAATTATTGCAAAAAGTCTCCAATCTAAAACATCATTTGATCAGTATTTTTAGTCCAGTTGAATTGTAAATTTGTGACAATTGTCTGTTGATGTTTATAGATGACTGTCTGGATTTCTGATAAAATGCCAAATAACACTTGAGAATAAAGCAAGAATCAGCAGAATTCCTCTAGCCAAATCATCCAGTCAATAAGCCAAGCATAGATATGAGTACTGTATAGGGATTTCTAATTAGGAAAGAACAGACATTAAATTTAAGGCTCCAAAACCTGCTACAAAAGTGTCCTATAGAAAAAATGTGGTGCAAGTTCATCTGATTCCCTGGAATCTGTCAGGTCATAGTGAAATAAACACTGGGTCAGTGAAAGGGAGATTGGTACTATGATAAAGAATTAAGGACTGATTTTTGAAATTCTCTTGACAAAACAACAAGTAAAGGAATGCGAAGAAAATACTCTAATGGATCAGATGAAGGATTCTATTCAACACTTATAGGTTACTGAATATTAGAGGCACTTGAAGGAGGCTGAAGATTACAGCTATCAAAACAATGGAAAAAAAAATTTAAAGAAAATGAATAAAACCTGGGGCAAAAGGAAAACTATTTATACAAGATTGATTATTGATATTGATTTTACAAAATCTGTATATTTTCATTTCATTGTTCTTGTCTTAGTTCAAAACAAAGTCAAATTAGATAAAATGTTTCAATCTGACTGGCCTAATTATAAGAATTATTTGGATGATTGGGATTATTGTTTTTGCTGTTGCCATAACATTGTATATCTGAAGAAGATCGTAGCTGAAACACTGAGGCAACAACATCAAAAAAAAAAAAAAAAAGAAAAAAAAGGAAAATTATTTTGACTAAAAACTGCATTGTTTTTTATCCTTCTCTTGCAATAAATAGATCACTCATTTACTTTGTAGAAATGTTTATTTGTTTATTTTTTTTTTTTTTGTCCCTTTCCTGTTTCATTTTTTTTATGGTTTACTTCCGAGAGCTTTTCATTGTTATTTTGTTTTGATGATCTGTCTAAAAAGGTTCAGAAAGCATGTAGTCGTCTAATTGTATACTTTGAAATCAGAATAGACAAATTCTTGTCAGGTACTTTAGAAATGTGGCCAGGAGAAAACAAATGATGATTACTTACAGGTTTTTTTTTTTTTTTTTTTTGTGTCTGAAGCTGAGAGACAAGTGCTTCTATTTCTGGTCTGAAGTGACATTAGTTTGAACTATGGCACATTAACCGTCACTTTTCCAGTATTGAATCTTGCGTTAATATTTCTATTATAGGAGAGGATTAGACCATTGTGATAGTCCACTGATAAGACCATAATCAAGATCGTTAAAGGGTTATTATAATTTCCCAATCAGTTATTGTTATCAGAATGATAACCTAGCATGCCAGCTTCATTTCTTTTGTTGCAACTAATTACAGAGAAAATATATTACTTAGGGAAGAATAATTGATTAAACTGTGTACAGCATTGAATCATCCTCTACAACTATAGAATCAAACAAAAATAATGTCTATCTTAGTGGCTCTCAGCCAGTGGGGAAATTAACCCACTCTTGGAGATTCTTAAGGGGTCTTAAATAGGGAATTGAAACCACTGTCTGGAACATTCAAACTGTTGATCTTTCTGCAAATGCACATTTTGAGTTTGGTCATGTTGGAATATAGGAATGACTTTTCAGAAATATAGTGAAAAGGATTCTTGGGCAAGAAATGGTTGAGAACCAATGAACAATATATATATATATATATATATATATATATATATATATATATATTTGGAAAAATAACAAACAAAAACTGGAATTTTTTAAGAATAAATGTAAAAATAATTATGAATTGATATCTACAAGCATTACCTTAATTGTTTTTATCACAATGTTGTAACAGAGAATCAGGTCAACCCAACAAGTGGCTCACAGTTGTGTGTGGTGCTGTAAACACTAGGAGCTACATCCTCTTCCACAACAGGTTGTTGAGAGAAGATCTTCTACTTACAGTAGGTGGTGTTGACTATGTGCATATGAATGATACTGGCCAGATATTAGCCAATAGTCAGTGTGTGTCTGGGACTGGGAGAACTATATACTGCCAGTGTTTTCTCAGTTGGGAGGAGCATTCTCAATGTGCAGAAAACCAGACAAGATGAGCATAAATGGTTCAGGCTCAATCTCCTCCAGTGCCGCCTTTTATTCTTGAAATATAAAAATGAACATTTTATTTGAACCGTTCCATAACCTGGCATATCTGGTATCTTTCCTTAGGAAGTTCTGGATTCTGGACAACATTAGGATATTATTTGAAAGTAATTCCATTTTATGCATGCAGTTAAACCTCCATCAGATGAAGAACATGACTGAAAATTGTGCATATGAAATTTGATGTAGGTATGACAGCAAGTGTAAACAGGAGACCAGCCACCTGTTTAAAATGCTTGATGGACAGTGAAAAGTAGTAATGCATAAATGATGAAGTCAGGTTTGGTTAATTATGCATGGTGAGAGAAAAAAAAGAACATGCTAATTACTGTGGAATGCAATCAAAATAATAGATATAAAAAAACAGCAATAGCAAAATAAGAAGTGGTGTCATGATGAAATGATTGAGTCAGTAGGCTGATGAGCAGGAAAGAATATAGATGTCAGATTAAAGGTGCAACAACAAAAATCACTACTTGAATTTTCTAGGGTTTGTGGCCTAGTGGATAAGGCAGTTTAAAAAGTTCAAACTTGTATATACAGCTGATCAATTGAGAGGAAATCTCTGGGACATAATGGGAAAATGAAGAGTTGGTGGGGTATGGTATCGAATAAAGAGTTCCATTCCTCGTTCTTGAGTACACAGTAGCTGAAAATAAGAAAAATAGTTGGAGATATTAATGCAATAACGCTTTGTATCAGAAATTCATAAAATATCATCTCGTTTAGCTTGACGTCTAATAAGTATTTCCAATGATAAATGCATGACTTTTAGATCTCAAATATGTTATTTACACTCATTGACTATTTTTATCAAAGACTCAATAACATTTTGATTGGTTGATTACAAAGAGAAAATGTTTACAAAAAATAAGTGTCCACAATATGCAAGTATTGTAAATGAGGGGAAAAAACTAACAGGTATCAATTATTGATTGTGTCTCTATAATAATCACTGACAGATGACAATGATGGCTTATTTTGATGTGACATGTAGAAACCTGATCTGCTGAGAGACTATACAACTCAATATCCTTGCTAATATATGTAAAAAAGCTTACAAGTCAGAAGTGATGGGAGATGAGAAACAGAAACAAGCAATTTTAACAAAAATCAATAAGCACCGAAATAGAATTATTTAATAACAACTTGATCACAGCAAAAACAATAATCAATTACATAATAACATGTATGAGATGATATCAGAAAGTTCACTAGTAACTAGTGTTACAAAAACAAGAAATAAGTACAAAACAAGCTCAGTTCCTTTTCATTCTCCAGAAAAATACCCCGCAGGTCTGACATATCTGTGAAGCATACATTTACCCAGAGACTGTAGACCAACAGCTCTTGTACTTAGTCTAACTTCATTATATTGAAATATTAATTGAATGTGGTCTAGGTCTTAAATACCATCAAATATGGGAGTTTCATTATCTAAATTTGTGTAAAAAAAGGTCCACTTTAAGTTCAAGGAGGAAAAAAGAAAGATTGTAGCTGAGAATTAATAAAAACTAAATAAACATGCCAGTTAGTAATTCATGAGATAAAACTGCAAAATTCCACAGGTATTAAAATCTAAAATTATCCATTATCTCACGTCTCCAATTTTATTATCATTTTTTATCTGTATCTTCTCATTCTACCCCTTATCCCTTCCCATCTTAATTGCCTATCAATGCTTTTATCCATTATGCTATTATACAAAAATGGATTAATTTCATGTGCACAAATATTTTCCACTTTTTTCTCCAGTTTATCTTTCTTTTGCTTTATGACAGTGCACCGATTGCCCCATAAACATAAGTGACATCAGTGCAGTTTTGTAGAATTATTGTTGGCGATCTTTCTATGACCTTGATATTGGGGGTTAAGTCAGAGAGCTGATGGTTGAGCAAAATGGATTCAAATGCGAACTTCTGCTGATTGTAAATATCAAGGAGCAGAAAAATTACAGACACACAGATGGACGATTGAGACTAGGAAATATTTTGATTGGTTGGGGGTTATACGTGCTGTGGCTAATCAAAGGATGGGTTGAACCAGACCCTCTCTTTTTGTTTTCTCTTTACTGACATGATGTCTCATAAGGAACAGATGTGTCTCATTTCCCCTCTAACAAACCAATAAGAAACTTTTCTCAAATATAAATCTGTCAACATCTTCAATAGGATTGTACACACAAATAAGGATATTTCTATATATGTGCCATCTTTAGCTTCTTATAGTCTTCCTATTTAGTTTGCTAAGGCAATAAAATGGTGTTGCTATACATACAATATTGTTTGTAAATTCATTCCTCTCATCTTCAACAAAATATCTAAACAGTAAATTGGTGACCCAGAAAATCATGACAGAGCCATACTGAAAAAAAAATGGGAAAAGAAGAACCAATGAAAACAGCTCTATTCTGCATGATTATATTTTGTCATAGTGCTGTCCCATCATGAATAACTTTTAATGCATTACAATCATTACTTTTACATCTTTTGTTGTCTAACAAGCCTGTCTTTATATCAAAGACATAAGAAATATTTTTGAACTGGGGGGGGGGGGAATAAGCTGATAAAAATGCTATCACAATATCTATCAATAAATTTAAATTCATCAATTTAGTTGTTATCTCCCTTAAAGGACATAAGCAATCATGGGTCCCCACAGATTCCTTTTCTTTATTATTTGTCAATTTCCATGTCTTCTTGAGGAAAAGAGTGGTTTCCAACTATGTTCTCCATGGTCTGGAATTCAGGGTTTTTCTTCTCTTAGACTAATTGCCATCAAAGGCTAGAGAACTCTGTCTACCTTTCTATTTAGCTGGGGGTGTGGGGTAAAAGTGGATTCATACCTTTCTTAAGGATATTAGTGTAAGAGTGAAGGTAACAGACTTAGCTGGAATTTGAACTCAGTCTGTTGATTCCACTTTCCATGCTGATAACTCTTTTCCATTTAAATTTAAAATACAAAGAAGAATAAAATTCTGCAACAGTGTTAGTAATTGGTAGTGTAAGAGAAAATATGGTACAATGTTGACAGGTTCTGATAAATGTAATCCATGTCATTGGCATGGCAATCATAAATTGTTTAAAATGTTTCATGAGACCAAAATTTGCCATAATATCTCATGATCTCTTTTATGTGTTTGAATTAAAAAAAACTCTTGTATGAATCCATTTGGATTTATTATAGCATCCAAGGATATATATGATATCATTTTCTTTTAGATTCTCAACAATACTTGTATTGCATATTGATATTACATTTCCATGAAAACTCAATTGCTTTATTCTCCATCTATTTGAAATGAGATTCAGAATCATTTTGCAAGTTTTTTTAATCTTAAAAAAAATAAAAGCTAATACAAATGAGATGAATCTCAACACAATTTCTGTGAATATCCAGAGAAATTGAAAGCCTCATCTGGAGTGTTATTCCAGAGTATAAGAATAACTGGTGCCTTTCTGGAAGTTCATCTTTTATTCTAATGTTTATTTAGGATTAGTATAAAAGATTAGGCTTGATTGCTTTAAGTCCTTAAGGAGGTGGTGAGATGTCAAACAAAACATATAAGACACTTTCTCAAGTTCTAACAACAAAATTTGTTTGAATACCGAAGCTTACTTCACCAATGAAACTGAAATTATTTGCACAGCTGCACATCAAGAGTACATTTGAAGCAACCTCTTTATTTTTCTGTTTGAAAGCTAGATATTTCATATTTTATTTACTCCCTTGTAAGGCTAACTGTAACAAAATTGACAGTCTTAAGTTTTAGATTGCTGGTACTTGCATCACCAATATATCTACACAAATAGACAAGAAATTTCTGGGGGACAATTGGCTTAGGTTTAACAAATAGTAACATTTTTCCAATAACATGTAAGAAAGTAGAAAAAAAAAAAAAAAAAAAAAAAAAAAACAACAACAAAAAGTACCATTATATAACAGAGTTTTGACTATTAAGAATTTAATGTGGAGGAGTGACATCCTTCCCATCATGCTGTTTTGGTTTAGAGAGTTTCCCTTTCATTGTTATCCTTTCACCTTCACTCTTTATCCATTGATTAGTGCAGATAATTTGTACATTGGTAACTATAAAAAAGAATGTTTTAGTGCACTAATTGAATATTAGTATATAAAAGTTTTAGCACATTAATCAAAAATGCATTAGTCAAATGTGCATTAATCAAGGGATGACCATATTTTCTTTTCATCTGGGTTTCTTTTCATCTTCCTGAAGTTGTTTTTTTTTTCATTTATTCTTTTTTCTATTCCTTCCATTTTTTCATTCATTCCTCTTTTAACCCTCCTCCTCCTCTCCGTCCTCACTTTTCCAAATATGTTAGCACTTAATATTACTATGTATGTTGCTTGGTCAGAAAGCACAAGACACAGAAATTAAACACAGATACTACACTCTGATACTGCATATCTTTCATAATTATAAACAAGCAATATAATAGATGTTTTCTTAAGAAAGAAGTGTAGATCATATAGACATTTATTCGCATTGAGCTCAGAACAGGCAACACAATGATTTTGGCTGGTTGTATTGTAAGAATAACACCAACCAAATGTCAAAAATACTTTTGTTATTCATATCAGGGTTACCAGATTGAATTACTAAATTGTGAATTTCACTATTAGAAACTATCTGTGGGTTATTTTAAAAATAACCCACAAATAGCTTGGTGAACTTGGGATACAAATGAAAAGAAATTTAGTATGCCAATTTGGCGACACTGATTCAAATGAGATTGAAACAACACTTCTTGATATTACTCTAAAATGGTTATAAGTTCAATTATTTTGAACCAATCAGAAAGGCTGAAAATACTGTTTTTATTTTTAAGATGATCTTTCCTTGATAAATAACACACACTACCTAGCTTCATTAATCAAGGAATTAACCAAGGTTTTTATAATATGTTCCCAATACATTCTCCATTACTCATTTAACTCACACTAAATTCCTTGATGCAAATATTAACTTCCCAAAAAGCATTCTTCATTCAAGTATTCATCAAGCAATCAAGAATCAAAATCCAAGGGACTGACTCTAAACAAGTTCAAGAAATAATCAAAAAACTCTTACACTTCAGATCAAAGTATAAAATTTTTAAATAAATATCTGAATTTAAAACAGTAATCACTAAATAGTGATTAATGTAGAGCTGGTGGCTGGGCATAATTTTGTCCTTCATGGAAAAAGTCAACCAGTATGACTTAGGAAAGAACATGGTGGACATGGAGTAATGTTTCTGGGATAATATTTTAGGCAGTAAAATTAAAGGTCTCTCCAAAGTTGATGATGGTTTTAAAAAATTGCCAAGAATTATCATAAATTCTTGAAGTTGATTTGTTTTTTTACAGTTAGATATCACAGCCAAGATGTTTTAAGCTAAAAACAGTACTCCTTCCTATTCTGTAAAGCTGAGTATTGCCTACCTTGCCAAAAGATTAAATTAATGGAATGTCCACCAGCCACACTAGATATTAATCAACCAGAAAACCTGTAGTCAATCCTTAAGAGAGATGTATATAAGAATGGAAAACAATAGTCAATCAAAGAAGACTTGGGAAATAAAAACTGATGCAGGTAATTTTAGTCAAAACAGTAAAAAAATTAACAAAATTAATGGTTGAAAGACTGGTGAAGGTTATAGAACGTCAAGGAGCCTATATTAATATGAAAACAATTTATTCACTTATATCTGATATTGTATTAATTAAATATGTTTCTGTGGCCTATATCTTTTGGACTTATGGAGAAATAAAAATCTATGTTGCACTTATTTTGTTTGCATAATAAAACCCGACACTTCAAAAATAAGTTTATTATAAATATATTTTTTTAATAAGAATCGATATTATGAGCTGAAACACATCACATATTGTTTGTACAAATATATTCTGAAAGTTTTACCAACACTGACTGCTTAATACGAATTTCATTGGGGAAACATTCACTTGCATGACATAAAGTGTGACTTTGTAAAGTCATTGCCAACGAGTATAAACCTTATTTATCAAACTTTACAAAACAACTTTGTAATGAGAGTTTGTTTTTCAAACCAGGAAACAGAAACTGAAATGCTCTACTGTGTCTGTGAAGAGGAAGAAAAAAATCCAGTAAAAAAAACTATAAATTAAATTAGGAAAAGATAAGCAGTGAAAGATGAAGGCAGAAATAAAGATGTCAGTCAATGTGAGTTTCTGTCATTCAAGTTTGGTCATTTGATTTTTTAATGAATGTCTTGTCACTCAGTAATTAAAATGTCAGCAGGATTTATAATATACATGACTGTTAATGAGTGAAACAAATAGGAGAGAAAAAGATGAGAGAGAGAAGGTGATAAATAGATGTGGGAAGAGAATAGTAAATGTAATTCTTTATTTGCTGGTAAGCTAATTGCAGGAGATGCGTGAAATATCTGTCAAGACCACCAAGGCAGGGCTGTTAATGCTGCTGGATACTTTAACAGATTAATAAACTAATCAATATGCTGAAATTCCTTAAAACCTTTGAGTAGCACCTGAAACAAAAGCAATAAGAGGTAATACTCCAAATCTTGAGGGAATTGAGCACCTAAAGCAGCAAGTGGCATTATCAAGGTAAAAAGACAAAAGAGAAAAAGGATAGAAAATGATTTTTATTTTCTCATGATTTTCAGAGAATAGAGAAATATCTGGTAAGATGTGGAAAATGCTGTATCACTTGATAGATGCATATATTCTTCTTCTATGTTCTGTGTCCATTCAGGATGTTGGTGAGCATGGCTCTCCACAATTTCCTGTCCTTTGTAGCTCTTAATAAATTTTGTTTTTGTTATCTGTCCTAAACCCTGATATGCCATCCATTTACTCATGCTCACTAGGTAAGTTATGCATTGTTTTACTTGGTTCTGCTAGCCTTCAATTTGTCCTGTGAGTTTCAGATTTTCAAAGCCCTCTTTCTTTCCTCATTCTATCCCCCTAGAAATTTCAAGTATCTCTTTCTGATGTTAAGTATAAGTGTCCTTTTTGTTTCCATTTTCTCTAAAGCTTTGTTGTTGCTCATATGTTCAAGTCTGTGGTATTCTCAGCATCCTTCTGTAGAACCACATTTCTGTTGCTTCGTCATCTTTGAGGAGATTGTCCAGGATTTACTGCCATGTAGGAGGATTGATATTACATAATAGTTTAGTAATCTTTTCTTTGTCTTTAACAAAATTTTCCTGTTTCTTAATACTTGCCTTAGCTTTTGGAAGGTATCTTTCAATATCCTAACGTGCCGTCAGATTTCAATATTGCACATTCTGTCCTCTGTCAAAACTCTTCCAAGATATTTAAATTATATTGATATTGTTTAATTTTGTTATCTTCAATTTGTAATTGACTGTTCCTTTTGCTAACAACAATGCAATTCTATCTTCTTGCAGTTGATGTTTAGTACTTTCTTCTTGCTTTCCTTCTGTAGGAGGAGTTCTTGTAGTTTCCTATTTGTGTCTCTTATGCTGAATAATAATAAATACTTTGCATATTTACTGAATACATTTTCTATCCGGATGCAGGTAGTTTGTTGCTCGTAAAGGTTCTGGAAATATGTCTAGCTTATCTATCATTTCCACACGGTTCCTTGTGATGTACTTTTGAAATTCCTTGTATTTTTGTTTTTGGGAGGGGAGAGACTTCAAATATATGAGATTTTTTTCTAGAATTCCATTTTAGAGCACTTACAAGAAAAAAGAAAATGTTTTTCTACAACATGAATTGGCCCTGTTGCATGATGACATACCAAAAAGATCATATAATAATTCTGCTATTCCTTCATTAGTTAGTAAATTACTTAGCCCACACCTTATGCTATGGCATTACCACAGATAAATCTATTTTGATTGTGAGAAAAGATGCAAGAAATATCAGAGATGTTGTTTGGTTTCAATTAGAAAAATAAAGAATATATAATAAGGGATGATAGAGGAAGGGATAATGCTCTCATACATTTAATGTCTGCTTCAGTAAAATGAAAAACCTTAGCAATTTTGAATCTTTTTTATTTCTATCCTCTTACTTCTTGAAATGAATACCAGCATTCATACTTATGACTGTTATTGGAATATTTTGTTAAGCTCAAATGTTTAATGAAACAATAGAGGTGGGTGAATTTCCATGTATATTTTATAGTTGTGTAAATCACAAGGAGATTATTCAATCCTTAAATTCAAAATAATGATTCAGTAGAAAATTCAAATAACAAAACCATGAAATTCTCATGACAGGTGCTTCTTACAATAATTCCTAAACTGTTGTACTAAAAGTAAGACAAATGCTACAATTCTACTCAAATGTCAAAACTCTACCCCAAAATAAATGCTTGGATGTCACCCAATCAATATAAGGTGATGGCCAGACATTCAAATTGTTTAAAATAAATAATTAGATGTGGTAAAAAGGAAAAAGACAATTTAACAAAACGAGTTGATTATAAGAATACAAACCAATGAATGACATCAAAATGCTAATTAGAACCAAAATGAAATGTTATTTTGAACATTATCTCAACAGAGTAAATCATTATTCATGATTTTGTCTTGTCATAAAAAATTAGTCTCCATACTTTTGAAATAATCTCTTCTAATTAACAATGAAGAAAAACAAGAAAATTATTATTTCAGTTTGATTGGTTTAAAAATAAAAATAACAGACATGAAAACAATTTTCAAATTTCTGAAATGAAGAATTTGTCATTAGTCTTAATTTCTTACTAGTTTCTATTTCATCTTATTTTGTTACTTTAAATCACAAAAGATTGTGGCATTTTTACATAAAAAAACAAAAAAAAAATCAGTTAATCAAGCATCAGGAATGAATTTTATTAATTTTGACAAGATTTCATTTCTTTTTATTTGGTTTTGTTTTTTATTTACATTCAAAAACCATTAAGCAAACAACAAAGATTGAAAATAAAAAAGTAACCTCTGGCAGGATTTGAACTTGCATCCCATATATTTAAGAACCTCTCTGACTTGAACAGCTTCTAATATTAGTTAGCTATGAAAGCCAATAAGCAGATACCATTCAAATTTCGTCAGATAGCTACATTCTCACATAAATCTATTTTTAGAAATCTGTTGGAAACCTAACAGGATTTGATAGTAGTTTCTATCAATAAAAGGAGGAACGTTTTTGTCTTGGAGGCATTATTAGGCAGGTTGATTGGTTCAGTTGATGACTTACTGATTGTTCAGCTACCATATCAGACTCACTATTTGGTCAGTACATTTCAAGCTACTTGACAATAGCCATCTCATCTTCAAATATTATACAACAGATAACTAAGTTGACTAATCTTTTGTTTGTATACTAGTATATTAAGTCAATCACAAAAACCATGATCAAGAGGAATGTTCATAATATGAATTGGATTCATGCCTTTCCCAAAGATACTTGTAGGTGAAGTTGGTTGACAGAGTGGAAAATAAAATTAGTGAACTGAATTCAAACTCTGACTGATGACAAAAGTTAATGTTCTCTTGACACTAATGCAATGGCAGGAATCAATCTCTTCTTGTTTCAACTATGGGAAATAGCAGGGTAGACTTGGCTCTTTAACCTTGGTTATTAACTAGTCTAGACAACACTGATTCTTAACTTGGGAGTGGAACCAGCAATGACTGAAGAGTATAAAAAGTGTGACACATAGAGCACCCTGGTTATCCAATGACTCCTGATCTCTCTCAAGATATCTTGACTATACCCTGATTCTTGGTCCAAAACAGGCAGAAATGATATATATGTGCAACTCTCTCTCTCTCGTAATAATTCAGTTCATGACTTCAGATGAAGCCATAGACATTTTCAATCATGAAGGACAAACATGATGATGATGATAATATCTCTTCATTTGTCCACTTGCTAAACTGCTAAACACTTGGTAGATATTTCTTTTGTTGTCCTATTGCTGGTCAAAGTCAACATAAGATAAATTGTAGTATACAGACTCTACATCTGTATTTGATCAGTGCAGTAAATACCAGATTAAAGCAAGTGGGGGTGTAAACATAATAGCATCTGATCATGAGAAATAAAACTTCATTCTCTTCTTTAACTACACAATGAAAGGAGAGCAGTTTTGAAATTTGAAAAGTAAAATTTATTTATTGTACATACAGACAATTATGGCACAAGACCAAATTTGAAAAGTAAAATTAGAAAGAATATTTATACATTTATAACCTTTCATAAATATATGGAATTTTTTTTTCAGATTTTTTGCAAACTTCTCATTTTGGCAAAGCTGAAAAGAAATGGCTGCAATTTCAACTTTTGGCTTATCTGTTAGTTTGATTTTGATGCGTTTCAATTATTCTTTTAAAAATGGAATAAAATGGTCAATTGTTTTAATTTTGGGGGCAGAGGTCTATGGACTCAGAGCTTATGAAGCAATGGGCTGTAGCCTGCATTGATTCTGGCAGTGCAATATTATTCATGGTGCAAAGATAGCTATTTTGAGAATGTGAAAGGAACCTACCACTCACTCTTAATGAGACATAATTTTAAAATGTTTTCTTTTGGGTAGAAAAAGGGGTTTAGTATTATCTCAAAAAAATGTTTATTACTTGGCAAAAAGTGGTTACAAGCCATAGCAGAAAATTAAATTTTCATAATTGTTTTTTTAATTAAGGAAACATTATTTTAATATAAAAAATTCAACTTAGAACTCATTTGTGCTTTTATTCCACAAAAATAATAACAAAATTTATTACTTTTTGTAATATATATGTGACACCTACTGGGGCATTCTGGGGTTGACTCTTAGTCACTGGCACCAATATGTGACCCGGTCAATTGGCAGTTGCCGCCACCTGGTGGGAACCTTTGGTCAGGGTAACAAATGGGATAGTCAGTCAATTCTAATGGCACAATACCTAACAGCTTCACATCAGATGCAACCAGTTCGACACCGGCTTCGTTGTTTTCAGCTCACTTCCAATGACTGGTTATCGAAGTAACTATCTCAATGATACCCACATTGTGATTTTGATCTTAGGTTGATGAGATCAAAAATTAATTAATTACTTCCCATTTTTGGAAAATTAATTACTTCCTATTCCTGAGGGGTTCTACTCGACCATGAGGAGAGGTTGCAGGATAGCTATCTTCCTAAACTCCTTCCTCCACACATTGGTACCTCACACCAATTCCTTTTGGTGGGCATTAGTAACTTCTCCGTTTCTCTTACTATTTTACTTCTGCCTATCACCACTGCTACCACATGACCAATGGCGTCTCGGTCATGCTGGTGTCGCTAAGCTTGCTTCATTAGTTAACTCTTTGACACCACTGCTTATTCAGTATTTCTTATCCTGTTCCCAGATCATGAGCAGTTTAGAATTATCAAGTGGAACTTTGTTTACACAAATCCTTTTGTGCCCTGCCAAAATTCCTACAATTAACACATGACCCTCATGTCTGGCCATTTCCTCGGTCACATTACCTGTTTACACAACATCTATGCACTCTCGAACGGTAGATTGCATCTTTGTCAATTCCGGTTATTTTGTGTTTTCTTAACCAGCACTTTTCTTTTAATGACCATCATTAATCAATTGCCAGAGATTGCACATTGCCTTTTTATGAAATTATCATTGACGCAATTCTTCCATTTCTTGAGAAAAATAGACTTTTTGAAAAAAGAAAAATCTTCTTATGTTAATCGGTATATCCCTCGGGATATTTCTTAACCCTACTTTTCCGTTTTCAGCATTTTTCCGTTCAATTGTTATGGCTAATTAGATAATTAATTACCATAGCTAAATAGTGTCACAATATTACAAAAAGTAATAAATAAAAAAATGAAATTATTTTAAACACATTATGAATAATTCTGCATCTACATTTGCTTCTTCATAACTTAAAAATTAAATTCTTTTAATAAAATTTATATGTAAGTAGTATAAGAGTTATCAGCATGGAAATGGCAAGCAGAGCTCAACTTCCAGCTTTGTTCCATTCATTTTCACACAAATGCCCTTGGAAATGGCATGAATCCATTTTGCTTCCCCCTTCTTTAGGATAAATGAAGTTGTAGCTTTTGATGAATATAAGTCAAGGAGATGGACTATTCTGATTTTCCAAACCATGGAAAAAGTAATGAAAAATCAGTCCATTATCTTTGTCAAAAAGTCATGATAAAAAAAATGGAATCTGTGAAGAGTCATCATCCTCTATGTTGTGAAGGGACATACCAATAAAAAACTATATTTACTTTGACTAATGTCATCATCTTGGTTGCTATAGTCATGACATTTTGACTGCTGTACCTTCCAGCTGACTCCAAGTGCCTATTATATTTGGTAAGCTTAGGAGAATTTCAAGTGAAACCCTTAATTCAATCTATGGGAGGAGTAGATAGGTCTCAGTCTGTTCTTCATACAAGAAGAGATCTCATTTCAGTTAATATTCTTCCTAATTAATTTCTTATTGCGAGATTGCATTTGCTATTTTGATTGTCATTTTTTTAATGCTAATTTTAATTTTTGATGCACAACAGAATCTAATATTGAATATCAATTCAAGTCATGAGTAATCAATAAGCTCTCAAGTAGTAAACATATAGTCTATGCATTCCAGAAAATTTATAACATATGCAATAATTCACTGGTCTTAATTAAATCTACTACTTATTTTTTCTTCTGTATTCAAAACCTTCGCTTATTCTTGTCCTATAAGCTTTCATTTTCAGGAATAACATCTCCCCATTTATTTGACAGTCCAAAATATTGTGTTGAAGACTCGAGAAATAGCAGAGCTTTTATTTATGTACATTTAACATTGATGTTGAGCAAAAGGAAATCCAAAAAGTTGCAAGTTAAGAATCTGCTTACAGAAAACGGTAAAAATTGCCTTTTTTCTAATTGGATCATTGTAAGAGGTTCAACTGAAAAATTAAAATTGTTTTTTACCAAATAAAATTATATGGCAAAATGACCATCTTGTTTTTGTTATGTAGTATGCCTTATTATTATGTTCAAGAATTCTTGTCCTCTTGTTAAAAAACATGTCTAATAATTATCTCTTAGTTGCATTTTATATTCACACCAATTATATTTTAGGCATTTTTATAAGTTTGAATGGTACAAGTTAAATTCTTTGTAGTCAATCTTATTGTTCCTTAAATGCTTTCAGAACATTTTGCTAATGGTTCTATGAACAGTCTTTGGTAAACTGATTTGTTGATTTTGTTATTCATTCTTGATGCTAACCTCGCCTCAAATGTTATGGATTTCAACATATGGCTGGAAAATTTTGAAGGACTTATAATTCTTATAAAAATTTGTCAGGATGCTTCTCAGCCTTTTCAATTAAAGATGAAACATTGCACAAATAAAACATGTCATGTACCTTAAGATCTTTCTTTTAGGCAGCACCTACCCAGAGCTTTAATGGAGTAGAATTAGGGGTACATTCTTACACCTGCAGCAAAAGCCTGAGAAACTGAATCTATTTTTTTGTCTTTATCCACATTTCATATGTAGTCTCACAATAAATAAAGTGATGTCAAGTCACATTAAATAACTTATATCTTTCTATGATTTATAATAGAAGATATGAATAGAAAATATATGCAAAAGTACTGAAATATCATCTAAATACTGAAGTGTTTATACAAAACAGTTGTTTTTTGATAACCCTCCCATTCAGGTCCCTAAGGCTTAAGCCTAAACCACTGGGTTCCAATATATTAGTGATTTTTGAATTTCTGGTCTGTTGGTTGACCCCCTGGGTCCATGCCTGGAGTCTACAGCTGTAAGATTAAATTAAGCTTAGAAAAAAAAAAAAAAAAAAAAAACTTATGGAAAGGAATATTGGTCAATAATAAATCTATTGAAAATAATAATAACATGCAAAAGTTAAAAGTTTCTTCTTATTGCAGTTCATTAATTACTGTCTAAAAACTAAATGCTAAAAAAAAAAAAAAAAAAAAAAAAGGAAACCTATTTGTTGAAGAAAACCTACCAAGGTAACAGACATTGTTTATTAATGTACCCACTGAACTATTTTCACAGTGTCAGCCTACAAAAAGTTTCCTGATGATTCCTAAATACATCAAGAGGACAGAAAACTTCCCAACACTAACTTTGCAAAGCAAACAAAACCACCTGGTGTTGAATTCCACACTTGGTCAATACGTGTTGCCAATTCCTTTTACTTCCTCATTCTCCACTGATGCTCTCAATCAATTAACTGGACTTTATCTCAGAGTGAGTAATGTATCTCTTCTCAGAATAGAGTCTGCCATACCAGATGTTTTCTGCTTCTCCTTTCACTATAGCCTTCTCATATTCCTCAAGTTGGACTTCAATAGGACAACTGAAAATTTGTTAGCCTCACCAAGAAATGCTCAAAAAATTTAAAAAAAAAGTAATATTTAGCCATTTGGTCAGATTTTTTTTAAAAGTAGATTACACTGAAAACATTTCAGTACCTCCTTCTGTTCCTTGCCACATATGCAAGTATATTTATCAATGCAATTTTTTTTTCTTTTATAGGAAACCACTGCTATATGCTTCTCTTCTTTCATGTGGCTATGTTCCTTCAGAATGTAGACAATTATGGCTCTCTGCAACTTCCTTTATATAAGAAACTCTGTCTTTTGTTGCTATAAGTAACTTTTCATCTATTAGCATCAATTTTTTTCTTTATTCTGTTATCCAGCTCCACAAACTCATTAAGCTGTTTACTTCTGGAACTTTTACCTTCAATATTATCCCAGAAGTGTTAAATTCTCCTAATACTCTTTCCTTAAGATGTCCCAAGGACTCTTCTTCATCTGTGAAGTGTTTTCTGCTGTTCATTGCCATATAGTATTAAATAATAGTTCTGCATTCTGTTCTTTGTGCCTAACAACATTTTCCTATCTCTTAATACTTTGCTTAATTTCTGGAAAATATCTTTTACTATTTCTATATATTTCTGTGTCACATTTACCATTGTCTGATACAAGATTACTCAGATAGTTAAATTTAAGTACCTGCTTGGTTGAGAAGTCTCTAAGCCAAGTCCTCTTGGTTGAGAGCTTATACCTTTGGACTGTTCCTTGCTGACAACCATGCATTCTATCTTTTGCAGTTAATAGTTAGTCCTTTCTTTTAGTAACTTAAGTTCTTTCAGTTTTCTTGCTGAGTGTGCCATCAACACAATATCATGTGAATATCTCATATTTTAAGATTATGCCAAATGATAATAATTTTAGATAGGTCTTTGAGTTCTCTTAAAAATCATTTCACTATATAGGTTAAATAAATCTGATGAGAAAACACACTGAGAATTGCTATAATTGCATTAATTTGTAAAAACCACCTTAAATGACCAATAATAACCTGGAACACTTTTTTTAAAAACTTTTTCTGTATACAAGGGAATTTTTTAATTTTAGTGAGGTAGCAAAAAAAAAAAAAAAAAAAAAAAAATGCTTGAAAAACTTATTGTCACAATACCTGCAATCAGTTTCTTCTCTCTTGTCTGCAACACAGCAGTCAGCCATCTTTTTTCCTCACTCCCTTGTTCGTCCCAATTTTATGTATCATTGACAGCCAAAATTTGCATATGTGCAAAGATAATTTTGTGAGAGAGTATCTTACACGGAGTTCTAACTATTTTAAATATGTGACCTGCGAAGCCACTATTTCTTTCTCCTTTGGACAGCTTACACCACGAGGCACGTTTGAATCTTTGTATATGCTGGAAGTAAGTTATTTTAATCTTGATTTTATTCTAGCATTGCAGAAATTCATGTAACCCTGGGCCTCTTTGCATTCTGTGGTAATTCACTACAAGTGAAAAATTAATTTTCTTATTGTGAGCTTTCTCTATACTGTCAATGTGACTGTGTAATAATATCTCTGTAAGCTATCTGTTGCTCAAAAAAACTTTCTCACTACATATCTTGTCAGCCACTCTCAAGTGGGTCAGTGCAGAGTTCGAGATAATTCCTTGGTTTATTTAAATTTTAGACTTTTCTTTTTGTTTAACTGGAAAACAATTAAAGACCAGACATCATAATTGATTTAGAAAATGACAACACACTAATGAACATTGATCATGTGTCAGAAGGATTTTGGAATTTCAATCTCACGAATCTTGACTCTAATATCTATTTTTCTTTCATTGATATTTGTTTGTGGTGAGATTTTGTCCTCAATCTTTGAGGACCAACACACTTCAAAAAGCAAAAGGGAAGAAAAAAAAATCATTCTGCAAAATGTGACCTTTTTAAGAGCACCTGTACTCACTTGTAGAAAGGTTACATTTTAAAGGGCAGACAACTCTGCAAGAAATTTGTGTATTTCTCCAAGAAATATCATCTTAAGCTTCATACTTGATATGTCATTATAAGATAGCTTTCAAAGTGAAATAGATAGATACATTGGTTGGTTGACACTTGTTGAAAGGAATATCTGACCAATGCTTTTGTTCAACTTGCATGAATTTTCTCAGAAAATACAGAAATCCACCTTCTCTCTGAACTTGACATATTGTCTTTTCATTGACAAGTTACAAAGGGTAAGAAAGAAGAGACTATGTGAATGAGAAATTGAGAACCTCTCTCCCATAACTACCTATTATGTCCAACTAGTAACAGTAAAAATTTAATATTTCTACTGTCAACCATGACAAATAGAATCAAGGAAGAAATAAAGTGGACAAAATAATAATTTGACCAGGTGACACAAGTGGCATGTAGCGGAATGTATTTGCAGTCATTTTGAATATCTTGTGAACTGGTAGTGTGGTCTTTGCTGTAACTTGGCAACAAGTCAAAGGAGAGAGAGGACCTTATTGTGCACATGTAAAGAAAACTCAATTGTAATCATGTATTGTGTGACTGTTGCATTCACAATAGCTGATCAAGTAGTTTTTATATTTCATGTAGATGTTTTTTAGCAAAAAGATCACATCACCCAGGTCTATCAGCCACACCCTACAGTCTGGATTTTGGTACCCTCTAACTTCTGGATTTTTCCAGTGTTATACTCACAACTTCCTAAATTAGTGGACTGATAACTGAAATTTAGTATTAACCCTTCCTTAAAAGATATCAACTGATGCTTATCAGATATCAAAAAAATTAGCATAATGAACAAATGTGTAAAATAAATCTCATTATGAAAAGCAACAAAAATGTTAACCAAACACAAAGAACTACCGACTCTGTAACTATCCAATTGCCCAGAGATCTTATTATTGAGGCTGAATTCCTTCCATTGATTTATTCCTAAAGTCCATCAATTCAATAAAGACTTCTACAGAAAAAGATGGATGATGAAAAACTCCCTTGGTACAGAGCATAAAGCATGAACATAAAACAAAACAAAAAAACAAAAAAAGCAGCTGTATTTGGGATTAATATGAGAATTTTGAATAGATTTAGCAAATGAAAACAATCTGTGATACAATTTTCTGAGTACATCTTAATGGCACGTTGTAAAATCTGAGAAAGCCAGTTGCCAAGTTTGTGCTGTGCAGAAACAATCAAATGATAAAATTAGTCAAAGTAGAAATTTGGGAAGACCATAAATTCATGAAATGCAGCATAAAAAAGTTTTATTATTTCAAAAGCAAAATTCAAATCTGAGTATTTGCTAAAGTTTAATGCTTTATTCAAATGAAAAGAATTCCCTACTCCTTTTCTTTGTAATCATATTGAGAAGTCTGATTCTCGTATTATTCCAAAAGTCTATTTTGGCTTGATTTGTTTTGTGACGGCATATCAATCTCAATGGATTATTTAATGCTGACAAAATTTTTATTGCTGGTAATATTTTTTTTTTCCAAAAATTTATTTCTGGTAATATATATATATATATATATATAATTTTTTTTTTTTCTTCAAAAAATGTATTGCTGGTAATATTTTGTTTGTAAAAATTTTACTTTAAAATGTACTGCTGGTAATAATTTTTCCTTCAAAAATGTATTACTTGTGACAGTTTTTCCTTCAAAATTGTATCTCCAATAATAATTTTTCCTTCAAAACCACATTGCAGGATGTAGTACCAAAAGACTGGAAAACAAAAGACCTACAACATAATACTATTTAGGAAATAGCAGCACACTAATGAACATTGGTCTTGTTGTGATAGCAGAAGGATTTTGGAATTTCAATCTGCTGAAATATATTTGTTAACCTTTGTTTTTTCTTGGTTTTATTGATCTTACTTCTCTTGGATTCTTTTAGATAAGGTTTCTTTTACACTCTCGTCATTTTCATATCAAATAGATTTCTTCTGATGATGTGTGTCAGATGAAAAAAAACAAGTCTTTCAAGTATTAACAAAATTAATAGATTTCAATTATGAATATGATAATTTTTTTATTTTCTCACACTAAAGGGCTATAGAGTTAATAAGGAAAATAGCTAGATACAGATGTCATGTATAAATAATTTTGTAATTTTTCTGGCAATAATTAGAATTGCAAGATTTTTTAATGTATTATTTTTATATTTGCTTGTACAAGTCTCTTGTTTTGTTGACTGAAACTCATGAAAAAGATGAAATGAAAAACTGACTAATAAGCTAAAGAATATGAGTAAAAACAACCAACATGCACAAAGACGTGACCAAAGTCTATATGTATTTTGCACAGATTTAGTATTTAACTCTTTCCAGACTTACTGGTCAGATTTCATTAGTCAAACATGTATATTTGTTTACTACTAAATCCAATAATACCAATTAGTCAGAAAGAGGTCTATATTGTTTTGAATCAGCTCAAGTAATATGTTAAGGTTGATTATGCAAGTCAACATTTTTATAATTGGTACCAACCAACTAATGTGGATGAAGTTTTCATAATCTATTTATATAGTAAATATAACCTGTGAATTTCAGCTTACTTGTTTGAATTAGAAATATTTGCACTAAATTATTTAATAGTGTGAAATTTTATAATAGTACTTGAGGATTATTCATGTTGCATCCTTATGAAACCAAAACCCCTAAACCAAATGCATCTTACACTTAGCAAACCATCTCTCTTTCCACCTCTCTAATATAGTACATTAACTCTCACTTTCAATCTGTAATAGTAGTCACTGACAAGAACAATTAAGTCAGACAGGCTGGCGACCTAAGTAACATGTTCGAGTGAAAGCTAAAAATAGATTCTCACACACGTGCAGAATTATGTGATCAAGTATGAACATTGAGCAGGATATATTAGAAGGTATTAGTTGGGGCAACAAATCTTGAGGGAGTCAGATCAGTCATGAAAACATCATGTGAATGGATTCACCAAACTGAAGTGAAGGAATGCCATCCCCAACTCACCCAAACTCCTAGAACAAAATGAATTGGAATCTGAGTCTTGTGTGAGTAACATCTCTTTTCACTTGTTACCATAAAGCAAAGGAAATCATACAATGAAGATCCATTTCAACTCATCATACCATGATGCATATAACAAATGCACAGTTGAATTACTAAGTGCGATAATCATCCAAGACAGGCATGTATGACTCACTGAATTGGTGCATACACTATTATAATAGATATGTTGAAAGGCTTTCCTTTCAGTTTAACTACAAGAATTCTTTCAGATAATTGACAGTATTCCACAATGCATTGCTTGATGTCTTGATCTTGTATCAGTCCAACTCCTTTTTCATTTTTCTTTCTGCTTGTATATAGAATTCTGTGGTTGTCACTGATAAAATCTCTGTTGTTTGGCCACCTAATTTCACATACATCTAGTTGGGATTAAAATGAAAAATCAATCTCCTGGTCAAAACCACCACCCTGCTACCATGAAGTTAGACAGCTTGAGCCTTCTTCCCTTCTTTTTTTTTGAGAGGGGTGGGGGCTTGTCGGTTTTAAATTTTACTTCTTTTCCTTTCTTTAAATGAGAAATAACGGGACGTGATAGGATCAAAAATGAGGCAAGATAATCTATGCTTTTCATCAGTGTTACACTACCAGAAACAATTAGCTAAATATTTTCATAGGATGGAAATTCTTTCTAATTAATATTGCAGTTTTCAAGTCTTTACATTTCAGTAGATTCTAATATCTGTTGTGTCTAATTTTAGTTTCATATCTTCTTCATCTCTTACAAGAATGCTTCCTGGTTTCTAAATTGAACAAAAAAGAAAATCTTTATTTGCTAACAATTCTTTTATTATCTTTGTCTTTTTCAGCATTTTTCTAATCTGGAACATAAAAGAAATCTGCTTTTCATTCCTACTTCCTTACATTGGACACATGTGCACTTGTTGATTTCTTCTTTAAGTTTACTTGAGATTTTTATTCAAACACATCAGAAGTTTTGAGGTAAAAAGAATTTTTCCCAAAATCTATATTATTAAAGGAGATTCTTCAAAATCAAACACTCTTTCCTTTTTCACAATTTCAGGTTAAATTAAAGGAGAGCACAGATTAGTGAGCCAATCAATTACAGTTTAGAATTCTACTTATATTTAAAAGCATTAAACATTTATAATATTAAGGTGTATCAAAAGTATTTTCATTTTTACTTTACTCCCAAGTTTATTTCACTCTATATAAAATCATTAAATAATATTCAGTTCAAACTTTTTTCTTAGATGTTATAATGGTTGACACAAGTATTGACATTCTGGTAATATTTAAGCAATTATTTGAAACTAGGCCTCAGAGCTGCTAAAGTAATCTGCAGAATTCAGTGCACGGAAGGAAATTAAACAATACGTGACCAAATTGCCCAAAACTGGTTCAAGCACTTTAAGGATGATGAAATATAGTTAAAAAAGGGTCATAAACTTGTTATTGATTATAATGTATTAAAATGCAGGTTAAAGAACAAATCACCAACACTTCGGAAACTTTAAGAAGAGTTCAGATGATTGAAATATACAGATTTAGAGCATTAAATACACTAAAAAAAACAAAAAAAACCCCAAAACCCAAGAAATTTTGAGAGATTAAAACAAAAAATATTTACACCAGATTAACTGAATATAAAAAACTTGCATATTAATAACAAACAAGAACTGATTTATTTTTGGACAATATTATGAAGCTGTCAGGATGTCATAAAACTATAAAATTGTTTAAAAAGTAAATTTGCATATTTATATAGAATAAAAGTGTTTAAATGTAACATAATTTAAATTTCTTCACCAAGAACATGACCACCATTATTAGTAGGTACAAAATCTCTCAGTGACAAATATATTTTTATTCTTGAAAGAATCTAGGATTTAGGGCAACAACTCTATCCCATCATCCAAACTATAATACTACCTCTGTCTTTGGTGTGTTGTAAGTTGCTGTCTATGAGTTCTTAGAATAAAACAAGACAGGATTTCAAAAACAAGAGCAAAACCTTATTGAAACAGTAGAATATTGCTGAAATCCCATGAACAGTAAAAGATTAACTGAGAAGAGATTCAAATCATTAGGGAGGAGGAGGATGAGGATCTACCTCATTCATTGGATTTTCAAATTTTTATTTCTTTACATCACCGGAACATGGCCTAAAGAACAGAACCTTTAAAACTGACAAATCATCAGATTTCTTTTCAACCAGAATCCCAAGATTCTTTCAACAATGAACATGGTTGGTGTAAAATGACCCTCAGAGTTGACACATGACATTTAAACAAAATCTAACCAAACCAATCAACAAGAAATAACAGAATTAGTTTCATACTGGCCTTTTCTTATCAATAATAATACTACCTCTGTCCCATAATAGTTGTGACATTTATATACACATTTCATAGACTAAATATAATACCTATTATGGGACAGAGGTAGTAATACTTATACTCTTTCAAGGGATTTTCATTTGATCTCCAAAATTCAACATTACTTTCCAAATAGCCTAATACATTCCAGATTTATATTATTATAGAAGCAGTCTTGAATGAATTTCAGCTTGAAAGAGAAGAAACCGTGGATGAGGAGATTAGACTTAGTAGGTCTTAATCGGAAATTGCTTCATAATCCTTTCCAGATTGAATGTATTTCTAAATTTTATCAGTTTTAAGTGTAACTGAAATTGAAATTCAGTTTGTAATCTTTCTGTACAAGTTAACCCCTTTTATATCATATATATTCTGGTAGGAATTATGCCAAGGTTCTATGATAGGAATTTCTTTTTACACATGACAATCTGGTTTGGGTTAGTTCCATGCAAACTAAATACAATAAAATTACAAAAAATGCAAAATATATTGTAAATAGAATTGTATTAGAAGCACATTCTTGTCTTTTACATTTGGCCCAGTGTCAATGTACTGTTGAAGTTTTCATACATCTGTGAAACTAAATTTATTTATTTTCTCTGCTTTAAACTCGCTAATAATGTCAAGAGCCTGAAAAACTTCTTGAGCCTTCATAAGTCTATTTGTGATTTTTATTGTATTGAAAATTGCTTATCAATTCAGTAACATATAACTCTCTCTGGCCAATTAGTATTATTAGATTCAGTTGTAGACAAATACATTTGACTGACCAGGTCTATCCGAAAAGGGTTAAAACTTGGTGTAGACTCCCTGTTCTTAAATTCAAAAGAGAGAAGATTGTAGAAATATCAACACTAAAGAGTGTGTAAGAAAAGAGCCCATAACTGAGAGGCAATGATGATAGATATACAAATATCTCAGATTTTACTAATACCAGACTGACCATGATCTTTTTTTTTTTTCCTAGGTATGAATGAGATTCACCAACCCAGGATAGAACTTCAGATTTCTCTGTCTTTAGTCATAACTCTATATTTTTATTTATTTAAATTTTTTTAAATCATAAACTACATTCCATGAAGCTTGCATTTTCTGTTTGAACAAATAAAAAGGAGTCAAAACGTTTCTATAACTCAATATAATGTCTAAATTTCTGAAATGAAACTGTTACATTATTTTTAAGTACTTTATCTTTGATCTTCTTGTTCTTGTATAACATTGAATGCTAACTGATTGGCTTGCTTCTTCCATGGCCTAATTAATAAAGTATTGTTGATTCCAGAAAGACTCTTTATAGTATGTGAGTTCAAACCTTGTTATGGGTTACTTTTTTTCTCTTTCTGATCCATGCAACTTACTTAATTGTCATATAATCTAAGGACAACATTAGTATGTAAATAAAATGTTGCAATATTATGATAAAAGAAAAACTTGTCAACAATGTTTCTATAACTACATTTTTCTTAACGAATTCACTGACCATCCTCAGGTGGATAATGTATTCAGTTTGCTTTAAAAACAAAATCCCTTGTAAACAACGTTTTTTAATTAACTCTTCTTTTCTTTTTCTCTCAATCTCAAGTCTTTCTCCTCTATCAGTCAGTTATTCCTTGCTCAATCTGTCACTTTTTTCCTTTCTCTCTGTCACTCCTCTTTTCTCTCAATTACTTCTTCCTCTCTCTCTAATTTCTTACCACCTTTCCGTTACTTTCCTTCTCTTTTCTTTATCAGTTATTTCTCCCACTCTCTCTTCCAGTTCATATCACACCCTCACTCTCTCTATCCTTACTACTTTTCTCTCTCTTTCAGTTCCTTCCTCTTCTTTCTCTCTCTTTCAGTTAGCATTTACCACCACACTTTGTCAGTCAGTTCTTCCTTTTTCTTTAACAAAACTTTCCCTTCTCCCTCTCTCTATTAGTTCTTCCTTTCTCTCTTTCTCAGGCCTTTTCTAAATTAGTTCTTCCACACTATCTCTTTTTGTCAGTTCTTCTCTCCTCTGTCTCGCTTTCTTTCTAGTTTTTCTTCTCTCCTCACTCTCACAATCAGTTCTTCCCTTTTTCTGTCTGCACTTCCTACCTGTTTCTCTCTCAGTTTGAAAGGTGAGATAATCCAGTGTGAACCAAGCTAAAAAGAACCACTGAAAATAAAGACAGGAATTTTATATATGTTTCTTTTTTAAAATTAAACACCATCTGCTATAAGAGAATGACATTTATGAAATGAAAAGATTTTATCTATTGTTCAAAAGAAGTTCTGCATCAATAAACAATGAATCAGATAATTATTTTTTGTTAATCCCAACCAAAGGGGCAAACATTTGCAAGCACGCATTTCTCACTTTGTTCACTCCCTTTCTGTCTTCATTTCTCACTTTTATTATCAGTAGTCATCAAATCTTATCATTCTATCTTTTTAAATCAAATATTGCATGTTGTCCTGCACACATTTTTCTGCTGAAGCAATATTTCAGTCACGCATTCAATCAAGTTTTTTTAAGCATATTTTGTTTTATAAACAAAGAGGAAGGAAGAAATTTATGATGACTCACTATACTCTCTCTCTCTCTCTCTCTCTATCTCTCTCTCCTTTTCCATTCGATTTTCTTTTTTTCTCTTCCTTCTTAGCTTTTCCTTTCTGTTTCTATGTCTCAATTTTCTCTTCTCTAAACTTTTTCTTTCTCGCTGTCAATATTCTCACTCTTTTTGCCATACTAATGTTTCAAATCTATTAAGCATCACAGATTTCATTTTTGTTTATCATCGTCTGCTTGTTTCTCAGCCATAAATATCATTATATTTATAACTAAGAAAATTGGTTATTCCATCATTATTTAGTTAATTGCCATCAAAAGCTAATTATGATGAATGAGAGATAAGTGTTCAAAAAATCTTACTGTTAACTGACATTTCAATTAGTCAATACTTTTTAATGTAGTGCCCAAAGACATTAAAAGATCTTTAGATTATTTCAAGTGTGTTATAAAAAAAACTTTTGTTTTAAAATAGTTTAGATAATAATTAAACATTACTTTCACTTTTCTTCTCATTTTAATGGCTTCATTAATTTAAAATGTTCAAAGTTTCCTGTATTTTATTCTATTTAGACATGATAGACTTACAAAATAGTTAATTAATATTGATATTGTTAGGCCAAAAGTCATTTAAAACATAAAGGTTGCATTCTTGATTGCACAGAGCTGTAATTTGTGGGTTTAACATTCATACAGTGTTGTCCATTAGAAGAAAGAACAATGGTCATGTTTTGCAATGCAACTGAAGCACATTTTAATAGTTCTTCTGCTGAAAAGATTTTGGCTTGACACATTGATATTTACCATGACTTTATTGTTAGAGAAAGAATTATTTCCTCCTTATTAGTGTTGAGATGTTTCCACTTGTTGAAGACATGTCTTCAATTTTATAAAATGTCACTTGTATTTTTATATTTAAATTCTAATTTTTATAATTGTTGTAGCATACCTATGGACAATAATGGATATGTCCCCATTCATATAAATACAGTAGTAAATACTGTATGTTGGTCTGCAGTTGGAGATTCATTATGGAATTCACTTGAGTCACTTCAAGCAGTTGACTACTTCTATGCGCCACTGGCAAATATTATAGGTGTTGTTTTTGTCCAAAGTATTATCGTTCATTATGAACCTTCATATGATTATTCAATTCAGTAACCTTCACTAGGTTACAACATTTTGATGATGAGGATTAACCAAAATTACAACATTTTGGTGATGAGGATTAGCCAAAATTACAACATTTTGGTGATGAGGATTAGCCAAAATTACAACATTTTGGTGATGAGGATTAGCCAAAATTACAACATTTTGGTGATGAGGATTAGCCAAAATTACAACATTTTGGTGATGGAGATTAGCCAAAATTATAACATTTTGGCAATGAGAATTAGCGAAATATACAACATTTTGGTGTCAACTATCAGTCAAAATACAACATTTTGACAAGGATTTACCCAAATCAGAAAACATCAATAGTGCGACATTTTTGTGTCAAGAATTTGGCTGCAAATCAAAGAAACATTCTCAAGCACAACTTTGGCGAAGAAAGATATCACCAAAAACGCACGTTAAAATTCACCAAGACTTTAAAACGATACTTTTTGAAATGGTTAAAGAGCAAAGCAAACAGCAAAAACAGTACGAACAAAAATTAAAGAAACTCATGGAAATGTTGGTAGAACAACAGAAAATGTTCACGAATAATAAGAATGGATATTCGGAAGACGTTACCATAAATGTGAATGTGGAATTTCACTATCTACTGGAAAAAGAGTTAACTTTTTCATCGTATCTTCGTAGATACAAAGATTTGTATAAGACTGTGTAAACTAGGCTGGCAAAAAAGAGGTCAGACTTTTGCTAAGGAAACTAGGCACTGTTGAAAACACTAAGTTCATAAACTATTACCAAAGAAGAATAATGACCTAACATTTACAGAAACAGTTACTTTGCTTTCGGAAGTTTTCAGCGCAGAAACATCTTTATTCATCAAAGATGGAAATGTATTAATTTAGGGAAAAATGAAGATGACGACTTGACAACATTCGCGAGCATTGTGAATGAAAATTGTGAAAAGAGCAAATTGGAAGAATTAAGCCCTGACAATTTTAAATGCTTGATATTTGTGCAAGGGTTGGTTTGTTTGTTTGTTTGGGTTTTATGGCATATCAACCACTGTGGGTTATTTAATGCCAAATCCAGTTTATATGAATTTTAAATGCCTATTTTGTATGGAATAAAAAATGTATAGCTGGCAACATTATTGTTTCACAAAAAAAAAAAAAATGTATAGCTGGCAACATTATTCCTTTACAAAAAAAATGTATAGCTGACAAAATTACTTCTTTCTACAAAAAAAAACAAAAAAAACGTATAGCTGGCAACATTACTTCTTTTACAAAAAAAACTTAGAGCTGGCAACATTATTGTTTCAAAAACTTAGAGCTGGCAACATTATTTTTCTGAAAACATTATCTGAGACCTTGCTGTTGGATGCAGTTTACTGTCATACCCAGGACGCGGATGCAGTTTACCGCCATACCCAGGACGTGAGCAAAACCTGGAAAACTAGGAGTTCACTATTTACCCATAGCTGGGACCCTAACAGGTGCTACCACCCCGGGTCAAGGTGGACCTGGGAACACCAGCAATTAAGAGGTGGTTCCACGCTCCTCAAAACCTCCAGATCAGAGGCCTTGCTGTTGGATGCAATTTAACGTCATACCCAGGACGCCTCATTGGGGGGGGAGTCTTACCCCTCTACAGAGGTGCAGTCGGCCTATTCTAAAGCCCCAGCCGACAGGGCTGTGCAAGGGTTGGGTGTCATCAACAGATGCTGAAATCCAAAGAAGGATTTTAAATAAATTGGTAAATGAACCCAATTTAGCATTGCAAAAGTTAGCAGAAGATTGTCAGAATTTATAAATATTTGTTGAGATGCTAAGATATTGAGATAAGTGGTGTGTTGCACATTAAAAAAGTGTGTCAAAAACATAAGTGAAGAAGGAAAAAACATCACTCCTGTGTTATGTTTGTGGAGAATTACATTGGTATAAGGATTGTCCTTACAAAAAGAAACAATGTTTTCAATGTGGAAAAAAAAAAAAGACATAAAAAAAAAAAAACCATTGTAAGGCAAAATTTAAAAACTAGTGAGGAATTACATTAAAATTACTAATGTTGATAAATCTGCTATAAGAAAATTTGTGCAGGTAATTTCTTGGACAAAAACATCAGACAGCCACTCGACAGTGGTTCTGATTTGAGTATAATAAGTTTTTATACATGGAGAAAATTGGGTAAACCAATGTAAAAAATTGCTTGGAGTGTTACAGGACAGAAAATAAAATTTGAGGAAGAATTTATGATGAATGTAACGTTAAAAGATAAAACCTTGATGTTAAGACTTCTTGTCATGAAAAACATGAATAACCTGTTTGGAACAGATTGGATGGAAGAGTCCAATTTATGGAACAGTCCAATCAATTTGTTCTGCCAAAAAGTGAGAGGTTTTACTAATGAAGCAGAAAATCTAAAAGAAGAAGTAAAAATTAAATTTCCAGACATATTTTGTGGTGAGTTAGATAGGTGCAACAAAATGGAAGCTAAATTTGAGCTAAAAGAAGACATACAACCAGTTTTCAAAAAGAAAAGAAATGTACCATTTGCTTCGCTAAAACACATTTATGACAATCTTGATAGACTCAAAAAAAATGGGTGTTTTATTGATGGTGGAATATAACGATTGGACCTTGGCAATTGTTTATATAAAGAATAAGTCAAAAGAGATATGTGTCTGTGTGGATTTTTCCACAGGCTTAAACAATGTCCTCAAAAGTTATCAATATCCCACTTCAGGGGCCAGAAGAGGTTTTTGTGCAGCTTAGCAGGAGTTGGATATTTTCCAAAATCAACCTAAGTGAAATATATCTTCAGATTCCAGTAGATGATGAATGTTCAAGATTACTGACCATAAATACACATCGTGGAATGGTACAAATTTAATCATTTGCCTTTCGGCATAAAGGTTGCTCCAGTAATTTTTCAGTAAGTCATGGACAAAATACGGAGTGAACTGGACATGGCAGTTGTGTACCTTGATGGTATTTTGCTGAAAAGTGAAAACCTTGAAGAACACAAAAAATATTTTTGAAGTTTTCAGAAGAATTCAAGATTATGGATTAAAAGTGAAGGATGAAAAGTGTGAAATTCTTTATGGACAAAATTAAATATTTAGATCAGATAATTGACAAAAAGGTCAGGAGATCAGATCCAGCATGTGCCAGTGCTATAAAGAACATGCCTGCTCCTATAAATGTCAGTACACTACAAAGTTTCCTCGGATTAGCAAGTTACTATAATGTATTTGTACCAAGTATGCATTGCTTGCAAGCTTGGTTGAATGAGCTTTTGAAGAAAGACAGTAAGTGGTCTTGGACGAAGGAATACCAGAAAGCATTTGTGAAAAATTTAAAAATACTAACGTCAGACTTTCTCTTGATACACTATGATCCAAAAAAAGAAATAATTGTAACAAGTGATGCTAGTGCATACAGTATAGGAAGCTGCATTATGCATAAACTAGAAGACTGCTCGATTAAACCAATTGCATGTGCATCTGGGATCCTTTTTCCAGCTGAGAAAAATTACTCCATGATTGAAAAGGAAATTTTAGGGATTATCTTTGCTCTGAAAAAATTTCATAGATACATTCATGAGAGGTTTACTCTACAAATGGCTCACAAACTGTTGATAGCTATTTATTGGTCCAAAAAAGGATTACCAACTCGTACGGCTAATAGGTTACAACAATGGGAAACCATTTTATTGAATTACGACTTTAAAATGGAATTCTTACCATTGTGTAAATTAAGTCATGCGGACAGGTTGTCCAGACTTATTCCAGGGAGTAATGAACCTTTAGAAGACACGGTCATTGCTTCTCTACAATCGGAAGTAGAGATAAAAAAAATGTAGTATGCAATATTATGTGGGAACTGTGACGTTGGAAGATATAAAAAGTAAAGCATTGGAGGATAAATTTTTTAGTGAAATGAAGAAAAAACTTAAAGACAGGGTTAAAGCAAATTCAGGAGTTTGCTCAATGTGTGATGACATTCTCATGTACAGCGAAAGAGTAGCGGTACCTTTGGCACTGCAAAAGCGAATCCTGAAAGAATTTCACGCAGGACATCCAGGTATATCCAGAATGAAAAGCTTAATGAGAAGTTATGTATACTGGGGTAGCATGGATAGAGATATTGAATGTCTTGTGAAGTCATGCAAAGGTTGTGCTTTGGCAGCTAAAGCACCACCAATTAAGTTCAACCCATGGCCAGAAACTGACTGCCCATGGTCACGTCTGCATGTCGACTTAATGGGATGTATTATCTAATTGTCGTAGACAGTTTTTCAAAGTGGACAGAGATATTCAGATGTAACAAACCAACCACACAAGTAATAATTCAGTTTTGACATGAACTGTTTGCAAGGTTTGGAGTACCAGATTCAATTGTGTCGGATAATGGCATTCAATTTACATCGAAAGAATTTAAGGAATTTCGTAAAATGTTTGTGGTAGAGAATATAACAATTGCCCCTTACCATCTTAGTTGTGGATACCTTCAAAAGGGCTCTAAAAAAAGCCAAAGGTAGATCTACAGATGCTGCATTACAGCAATTTTTACAGGTGTATAGGCTTACATCAAATATCAATGCACCTTCAGCCATAAGTCTGGTAGAAACTATGTTTGTGTGAAAAATACAATCAGTTTTTGACAAACTTATACCTAATAAGAAAAAACATGATCATGTGATACAAAAACCTGAAAAAATTTTATAAAATTGATCAAAAGGTTTTTTACTGTATGTACCAATCAAATAAAACATATTGGGAAGTCGGAACTGTCGTCCAAAGAATTGGCAGGATGGTGTATCTAGTAAAAGGTCCTGAAATGGTGCACAAGTGGCACTATAATCAAATTAAAAGTAGGTATTCAACTGAAGAGAACACTACTCTAGACAAGGTTGAACCTATGGAGGTTTTTTTTATACTTTCGATGTACCCATTCCTCAGAAAGCTCTGGAGATAGAAGTTCGAAAGAGATGGAGTAAAAGAAAAAGAAGGGATACAGAAAGGATCAAAGTCAAACCAGAAAGAAAAAAATATTGTCTCTCTGTACAGAGTAAATCCAAAAAGAAGGTGGGTGGGGGTTGTAGCATATCTACGGATGATAATGGGTATGCCTCCGTTACCATAAGTACAGTAGTAAATACTGTATGTTGTTCTGCAGTTGGAGATTCATTGTGGAATTCACTCGACTCACTTCTAGCAGTTGACTACTTCTATGTGCTGCTGGTGAATCTTATATGTGTTGTTCTTGTCCTAAGTATTATTGTTCATTACCAACCTTCGTATGATTATTCTATTTAGTAATTGTACAGAAGGAGGAGAAATCAAATGTTCAATGGAAATCACAAGAAGTTATAATTATCATGGAAGACCTGAATGAAAAAGTAGGGAAGAAGAGAGCAGGGGAGATAGTTGGCAAATTTGGACAAGAAACTGGCAATGAATACAGAGAAAAATGGGTCCAATGGTGCTCAGCCAGATAATAACCAACACCTGGTTCCAAAGACATCCAAGATGATTATCGACAGGGAAAGCCCAAGAGGACAAACTAAAAACTAAATTGACTACATAACTATTAAGAAAAGATTCAGGAATGCAGTTGTTCAATACCAAAACCCCTAATCTTAAGTGCCCGCCTGCAGAAGCGATCCACCTCCCCCTCTGTTATATGTAAACTAAGGAGTGAAACTACAGAAATTGAAGAAGTGTAATGCAGCACCCAAATTGTAACAACAGTTTCTTGAACAACCTGAACCTAAAAGAAAAATGTATGGACAGTGTGAAAAAAAAAAGATATGAGGGACAAAATGAAAACAGAAACTCAAAATGGGACACACAAAGAGAAGCTTTAGTGACATCAGCAAATGACATCATACCAAAGGAGAATGGACAAAGAAGAAAAAAAGGAATGGATCACAGATGAGATTCTCAATGTGAGGCAAAGAAGACAAAAAAATCTGCCAAGATATGGAACGGAATACAGAAAACTAAAAAGGCTAAAAAAGAATGGCTCAACAAAAAAATGTGCAGAAATAGAGAGAATGAGTATCACAGATAAAGGAGATAAGCATAAAATGATGAGGGAACTAACAGGATAGAAGACATGTTCATCAACAAGCTGCATAAAATCCAAGGATGGAATGCTCATATTAAAAAAAAACCTGATATACAAATTGATCAGGTGGATGGGAAGCCATTGAAGATAACAAGAATGGTAAGGCTCTCAGTGAAGGTAGGAAGGACAACTAAGTGTCCACAAATTCTATGTAGCTCCAGATTTTGGTGAAGAGATGACTCTTGGTGGAGATTGGTTGTACCAACAGGGGGCAAAGGTGAAGTACAACCCCACAGTGTTAACTGTCAATAGTGTAATGGTGCCATTGGGAAACGCCCCAGATAGGTCAGCATCAGTGGTGGTTGACAAGGACATGTAATTACCATCAAGGACAGGTAGGAGTAGGATGGTGTCAAGGGAAGTAGGAGGAGTTTTTCAACTGACCCTGGTAGAGGAATATAGCCCTGAAGAAGACAAACTGACCTTGTGCGAGTCCAAGTAACACAATTAAGCTAAAGAAGGGGGAAGAGGTAGGAAGGGCTCTACCATTAATGTCCATCAAAAGGGTAAAATTCAGTAAAGAAAGACATAGAGAACAGAGTCAAGAAAAAGAATGAAGCAATATCCCCCGTGAGAACATCCAGGATTTTGGCTCAAAACCTCCCCAAAATGGAGAGGAGCTGAGTGATTAAGAAAAAGAGAATGAAATACCCCTCTTCCAACTCCAAAACCAGTTGAAGGAAATAAAACAAAAGAGCTAGAATAAGCAGCAGTCAGGGGAGAAAGCAGAATGAGAGATAAATGACCTGCTGATGCTGCTATAAAGAAAAGAGGCAAACAAAATAAAGGGAAGAAGAAAGGAAAACTAGACTATAGCCATCTAGGTGGGGCAACTCAAATGCCAGCATGAGTCCTTTTAGCGGCATTCATTCGTTGTCTGTATCATTGCGTAAAAGGCCATGGGGTGTCACCACCCCACCCCTACACCCTCATAAGGTAATAAAAGAAAAACAAAAAACAAAGAGCCCCAGTGATGAAGTCCAGGGTTCTGGCTTGAAACCTTCTGATCTGAAGGAGGAGTTGAGGAAGTGGGAGGAGGAAGATGAGATGCTTCTCTCAAAACTCTGAGAAAGGTGGAGGAATGAAGAAAGGCTAGTGACTAAATCTGAATTACTCTTTAAGAAGAGATTGAGAGGAGCGGTGAAGCCCCGAATCTCGATAAGAAAATATCGCGGTAAATGAGGGGGATGACAGGTTCCGTATTGGCACGCAATGACGCTAGGCTCATTCAAAACCCTAACCAGTAATTAACAGTGGGATTGGTTGGAGAGGATGAGCTATCAGTGTATCTGATGGAGTCTGGGTAGTGGTGGCACAGAAACCAATCAATCTGTCCAGGGCATATGAAAGGGAATCTAGTGGGACGCTGAGAGTGAAACCACTCTTGTCCCTAATTAAACTCCCCCTGGGGTGTTCAGCATTTGGCATATCCATATCCCTACCCCCATGTTACCAGGCCAAAGAAAAATATGAAGAAAAAAACTTGATAATAGAAGGCTTAAATAATTGCACAGAATTATGGAAGCCAATAATGAACAAATTCTCTAGAGTTAGAAAAAATGCCAGAGTTATTGAAACCAATAGAAAGGATTAACATGAATCAGTTAAAAGACAGATTAAATATTTTAGGAAAGGAAGGTAAGGATTTGGGCGGTGGGGTTAATAAAAGGATTGTGATAAACTGGTCCGTGGTGATAGGTACTTTGTTAATCATTGCACTGTTAATAGTAGCAGTGATATGGAAAATTAAAGAGTATAGAGAGAAATGGATTAAAGGTGTTTTGGCAAGTATGCAACAACTTGAAGGGGGAATACCGATCAGCGATCCATGTCCGGGCAGATCAAATAAAGATGAAGAAAAGACTGAATTAAAATTGACTGCAGAAAGCAAGAACACAAACTTTTATGAAAATTACATATTGCATGTAAACAAAATGAAAAAGAGGACTTTTATATCGCATGTTAAATTAAAAGGGGACTTTTTATGAACGTTACATATTGCATGTAAGGAGGAAGATGGGAGGACAGTTATAGATTCTGCATGAAAAATTAACCATTTTCTTTATTATTATTGCATAAACTAATATGCATGCCAATATGCATGTATTAATAGATTTTGGAATTTGAGATGTCATTTATGAGTAAATGACAGAAAGGATAAAGGAGAATTGTAACACTATTTGGGTTGCTGGTAATTAATAATAATAATGGCGACTTGGAATATCAATGAAAATGAGATAATGATGAATAACTTAGCATGAAAAGAGTTAAACACTATAAGGAAAGATAGACTGATAACAAAATTGTTCCCAGAGAATTGAGATACGTACAATAGACCAGATGACCGTCTAAAAGCAATTCTCAGTTTGTGTGAACAAGTGTTTACAGCCTTCGGCAAACAATTCCTGAATCTGACATGAGAAGAATTTAGTTAAAACTAAATGAATTCATTTTGCGGTATGTTGGAATGAAAAACAATAAATTGAACACCTGCAAAATGGTCACCTTTGGCTGAACAAATTGTCGCCATAATGGGAGTTGCCAAAATTTCCCTGGGAAAGTGTCTCTTGGGTCAAAGGCAAGAAACCCAATTGTGGTGTCAATTCACTTATGAGTTAAGAGCATTTGAAACCATATTTTTTATTAATTAATCTCTGACTGAATGCTACAGGTGACAGGCTCAGAAGAGTGACCAAGGAAGGATGAGGGTCTGCATGTACCCACTGAAGGGTAGCAGGCACAGAAGAAACATTAAGGAGGTTGAAGGAGCTGCTCATGGCTACTAGAAGGCAATGGTGGGAGATGGTAATAAGAGAGAGTAGAAGCAGACAGGTGGAGCTATGCCTGCAACCATCTCCCATGAAACAAGGAGAATTCCCAAAAATTTTGAATTAATTTAATTTCTCAAGACCAAAAACAACAGACTTTTGTTGGAAATCAGGGGAATTTACCAAAACCCAGCCTACATCTTGCCCGCACTGGTTTCTAATTGGAGTCCATAAAAATGAATGCATGAAAGCCATTCAGTCAGAGTTGCTAGTTAACAGTTGAGAGCTGAGAAATGAAGTGGTAAAGGTTCTGCCAAATACAAGTACCTCCAACTTCAACTTTGACCTAAACTTACCAAATCAGTAAAACAAATTTCACTAACTCCGCAAGCCCAAACTTACTTGCTTACCCAAGTGTTGTGTTTAATTTAGGAACAGGTTGGGTTGGCAAACACTCGTATGCAAACACAACTACTAAAGGAACCATTGTATGCAATATTCCATATAAAAATAGTAATTATTTTTTATATATATTTTGAGTGCTGTTTTTTTTCTCCAGTTTTATCGTATGACTTCACGCAACTTGGACCAGCTCAACACAAAGATTCTTGCGATGAATTGATCTTGGCCTCCTCATAATCAAATCAATCATAACGGATAAGGCAGGTCAGGATTGAAGAGATCACTCCATTGATCAAATCTGGATCCATCCTGGGCTGACCATGATGACAGGTTACATCTGATGCCGTTTGTGTGCGATTGTCCCTGAAGTGTTACATCATATGTTCTCAGCTAATGAATCAAGTCTAATGGCATTAAACAGGACTGAGAGTTTGCACAGATAAGTTGCAAACTTGTTCTTACCCAAGAACTAAAGCATGCCATCAAAAAATTAAACATGGTTATCTAAATCTAATAGCACCTGGATAGGTCACTCATTGACTTATATATTTATGCAGCACACAGTCCATCTGAAAGCAGTCCATAGAAGCATTCTGAAGATAATTGCACACTCATGGTGTACCAAAATGGTCATCTACAATCTTAGTCAATTGTCACTGACCTTTGAACACACACATTTTGAAGCAGTTTATCAGGTTTACATTTACAGTAATTGTAATTTGTTTTTTTTATATCAAGAGAGACTTATGCATTAACAGATTTTCTTTATCGTTGGGAATCAATTCCTTTAATAATACCTGGCTTCAAGTCTTCAATTGCTAATGAAAACAATGATAGTGATTTTAAAGCAAATAGATTTCTATGAGAAGTTTGGTTATTGTTAACACCAATGGAGTAAATGTATCTAATTATGATTTTTTTAATAAAGAGATCAGCAAATTTGCAAGATGCTGCCTAAGACAAATATGTATTTTCTTATAATTCACAAAATACTATATTTTTTGACACACAGGAGTATTCCAGAAGCCAAAATAAGAGCAATCTGATGATGTGTGCAAAGTAAATCAATATATATTCTAATTTTTCAGTGCATATTTTGATTGTAGATTTTCATGGTTGGTTTGGTTTGCTAGGCAGACCCAACATAATACTTAATTCTCTTTTAGGTTTGATTATGTGTCCTTTTGTCAGGATGATGCAATAGCTAATGAAGAGAAAAAAAAATGTAATTTCTTCAGTTTGTTTTTAAAATGTCATTCCCCTTTAGGCAATCATGGTTCTCCACATTTTCCTTTCCCTTAATAACTGCAATTTGTACATTTGTATAATTGTTCTCAGGAATGGGAGTAGAATGGATTCATATTGTCTTTTCTAATATTTTGAATTAGAATTTTCCTTTTCAAAAATTTCTTGCCTTACCAAAGGTAAAAATTTCAGTCTGGGCTAGCATCCTGGGTATGTCTAAACTACATCCGGCATCAAGGCCTCTCATCAGGAGGTTTTGAGGAGCGTGGAACCAACTCTTAATTGTTGGTGTTCTCAGGTTCACTCTGACCTGGGGTGGTAGCACCGGTTAGTGTCCCAGCTATCGGTAAATAGTTACCCCACCAAACCGGAGTCAAAACATTATGAAATTGTAAAAATATTAGCAATGCATTTTTTAAAAAAATATTACCAGCAATACATTTGACTGTTGATAACAAAACCTGACTTCAAACTGATTTCATACAAAGAATACATATTCTATTCATACGAAACTATCCTAAAAATCTTGTTGGCATTAAATGACCGATTACTGTAAGACAAAATAAACAAATAAACACCAGTCTGATCTACTACTTTACCAATAATTGGGTGGGGTTTGGGTTTTGGTTAACAAGAAATGAAGTTATTCCTTTCTCAAAGGCAATAGTGTTAAATGAAAGCACCAGCCTGTTAATAAGCATTATACTACCCACACAACCTAATTTCTTTATAGCTTCTAACAATTTCAGTGCTTTAGTGATAAGTATTTTATGAATTGTTTTTATCCCACTTACTCTACAACCTCTAGCAGAATGGTCTGCAAGCCTTATCTTCTAGCATTAGTCTTTATAATTGATAATGGTTATAGTACAGAGTGCTGATAATAATTTCTCTACATTCCATGAAACTTCAAGACACAGATGATCATAGCTCTCTACAGCTTCTCACCCTCCTAATCACTGTATAACAGCAACTACCATTATTAGTTGGTAAGTAAGGAAAATAGTCAATGGTTCATTTGCAGTTATTCTTTTCTCTTTTCACATAGCATTGTTTGCCAGAGACAAACTTTTATATATAAAGACAACTTTTATATATAATTGGTTACATAAATAACCAATTCTTCAAACCAAACTGTTTGCATACAAATGTGTAGATTTGGATAGGCTGCAAATCTGAAATAAATATTTTATTCATGTTGATTAATTCAAGGAGCTGAGAGTAAGAGTTGAAATCTTATTGGCAGATACAAATGTTGACAATTCTTTTGTAAATCTTACTTATTATAAAATGCAGATTGTGTGTGTGTGTCTGTAATGTTTATATATTGGATCGGATTTCCTACATTTTTCAACCGATTTCAACAAAACTTCACATGACTACGTAAAATTACCTTCTGGTGGTTCTAGCAGTGCCCAAAATTGGAAAAACACAATTGTTTTTGTACAAAATCAATTTGAAAACACGATTAAGAGGCATTAATGAAAGGGGGACAACTCACATCTGGTTAAAACCCAGGTTGTTTGTGTGTGTGTGTGTTCGTTTATATATAGCATCGGATTTCCTACATTTTTCAGCCGATTTCAACAAAACTTTACTTTTTTTTGGCAGGTAGTGTTTCTTATTGTCTTGCACACTTTTTTCTTTATTTTTACTAGGTACCTCCACTTTTTCGACATAAATTTTCGATACCTAAGTTTAAAATGAAAAAACATGCTTGAAGATTTCATTTTAGCTTTAATTGAAAGTTTAATCATTAAATTTATTATTTCCATTAAGTAAACAATTCTGGTGTATTTCAGATCGAAACTATATACATTGGAATGTCAAATTTAATTTTGGAATTCTTAAATTTTCTTAAAAATGGCCCAAATTTATCGATTTTAAAAATATTTAAAAAAATTTCCGACACGTTATTTTAGTAAAATTAGAAAATTTAATGTTAAATTAATCTGATTTAAAAGAAATATTACTTATAGCATAAAAAAGTAATATACAATCAATTATTAATGATTGGTACTGTTATTTTTATCCAATATTTGATCTATGTGTTTATTGACGAGTGATGACAGCTACTACGGATAACCATAAATGAAAATTATTAGAAATCTGAGTGAACGCTTTTTTTTTTTAGTTTTACTGTTGTGTTTATTTATTAGAATAAAGGGACAAAACTCTTTTTATGATAATGGCAATTTCGGTCTACCGTACATGGAAATAAGGAACGTATTAAGTAAAAAAATACAACATAAAAAATTATTTAAAAAAAAATTAGCTCAACTAAGTTTATTAAACTTTGCAATTTTGAACTTGTAAATTTTAAAAGTTTCTACTTAATTACTAATTACCACAAGGAAATAGCCTAATACAGAGTTTTGCATGATTTTTAAACTATTATAAATTATTATAATTAAAATTTAAAACAAATGAAAAAATTCTTGTAAAATTTAATTATTCATCAGAAAATATTTATTTCTTCAGACAATAATGACCTCAATATTACTTATTTACAAAAGCAATTAAAAGCTTTTCTAATTAAGTAATATCATAGTTTTATTGGATTCATTATTTTTCAATTCAGAGCAGATTTTCAGTTAGCTCAAATTTGAAAAAAAAAAAGTAGGTGATTTACCATCTCCAATGACTTACTTTAAACAAAAAAAATTTTTTTCAGGAAATAGAAAGGTTTTGAATGAAATTTCAGGACAATAAGTAAGTGGGGTGTAACATATTTAAAATAAAATATTTTTTACCAAAATTTTCTAAAGAGAAATATTTAAAAAATAATTTCATTCATTTGTGAATAAGTCCTGAAAATTTCATTAAAATCAGACAATTACTTGAATTTTACAAGAATTTCCAAATCAATGTTTTCAACGGGAAAAAAAAAGCGCAAAAAAAAAAAAACAATGTTATTTTAACGTCTCTGCGATGATGTAAACAAAAGAAGACTTTAACCAAAATTTCGAACGTGTTAGAAAATATTAAAAATTTCAAAAAATAATTAAAAAATACTTTGGTCTTTCATCTTAATAATAACATAAGCATTTTGACGATAAAACTTTATTTTCGTTAAGTTTGTGGCATTTTTTATTATGCTATGCTGTTTTCCCGCGAAAAAGTGGAGGAACCTAATTTTTACATTCAGAATGCTTTAAAAATTCCATTTACAAGACAATTGTTTATAATAAAATTCTATTCAATCGGTAGACTGATAACGATTGAAAACAATGTTTTTGTTTGAGTTTGGGTTTGACCAATTTGAAAACAAAAAACAAAAAAAAAAACTAATTAAGACATGCGTGTCCATCAACCTTAAACAATAATCTAACGATCTCTACTGATTGTACGAATCCAAACATCGGATAATTCTTTATCTTTAGGGAAGGATAATTCCATGTACTTTAGGGCCGTTTTTATAATTCCCTTTGCAATTTGGTACAAGGCATCTATAAGGAATTGGTTCTATTTGAAATTAATTCAATATTTAAAAGAAAGTATTAAGAAATAATTTAAAATGCCGATGTAAGAAATCTGATAGACAAAAAACAAAAATATTTCGAAGATGATAATTATTAAGGAAAGAACACAGTACTCACCTTGTACCCGACTTTTCTGCTTGATTCCTTTTTCTTTCTTTTTTTTGTTTATGCAGGTGAGTCTTTTACGAGGGGGGTCTGTGTGTCTAGCTTAGGGGTTTACGAGAATTTTCATCGTTTCCTCAGTGGACCTCGACTCATAATTGACTTTTTAAACTTCAATAATTGTCCACACGTGGGTGCCTTTTCGGGCGCCAAGGTCATCTCCCTCCTCCCCTTACGGACGGCCTCCATTACACGCACTAACGCAACAGTATACGCAATATTTGCTAAGAGAGAGTGGGTATTGTCATTCTCTCTCCATTCACCTAAGGTTTGGGTTGAGAGGGCACTGTCACTGTTACCGATTCTTTCCTCTACTTTAATGACAGCGATATCTACCGTGATTTCCTCTTTTGCCGATTTGTTTAATAGAGAGTGGAACGTCACTCAAGGTCAACCATCTCTACTGCGTGACTTGGGCATGCATTCATACTTTTGCGTTTATTGTTGCCCACGTGCACGTACTTGGCTTACTTCATTCGCCAACTTCGGACACTACAAGTTGTTAATTACGTGTTCTAGCTGCTTTTTTGTTTTATAGTTCCAACCCAACCCTACACATGTTAGCCAATTGTACTAAAACCCCATTTCCTTTTGGATTTATTCTTGGTTTACCTTTTTAAATTTTCACTTTTTTAGTTTCAAGTTCCACTTTAGTAACATCTTACTTATTATAAAACGCAGATTGTGTGTGTCTGTACGTTTATATATTGGATCGGATTTCTTACATTTTTTAACCGATTTCAACAAAACTTCACAGGACTACGTAAAATTACCTTGCAGTGGTTCTAACAGCACCAAAAATTAGAAAAACACAATTGTTTTTGCACAAAATCAATTTGAAAGCACGGTTAAGTGTATCACATCCGGCCGGAAGTTACTGACGGCTACTCAAACGTCCGAATGCCGTTAACTTCCGGTGACTCAGCGTTTATTTTCAGAGAACGATACACAAAAAGTAAACAAATGAAATCTAAACATACACAAATCCTCCTAACTAAAAATAATAACCGGAAACTACTTTAAATACACATGGTGTCCAAATTGTTTTACTGTATTCAATAAGTAAAAATCATAAATTATAAAAGATTACAGAAAGGCTACTGAATGAATAAGATTTGTTAGATTATAATTAATAAACCCAAATAAATTTAAATTTTTTTTGTATTAGAAACAACGAGTGGAAAATATATTCAAATCAGAATTCTAATTATGAATCACCACAAGCAAAATATGCAATTTTTTTTACTGTATTCAATAAGTAAAAATCATAAATTGTAAAAAGATTACAGAAAGGCTACTGAATGAATAAGATTTGTTAGATCATCTTACCTATTATAAAATGCAGATTGTGTGTGTGTGTATCTGTTGCGTTTATATATTGGATCAGATTTCCTACACTTTTCAACCAATTTCAACAAAACTTCACAGGACTACGTAAAATTACCTTGCAGTGGTTCTAACAGTACCAAAATTTGGAAAAACACAATTGATTTTGCACAAAATCAATTTGAAAACATGATTAAGAGGCATTAATGAAAGGGGGACAACTCACTTCGAGTTATACTTATAAAACCCAGGTTGGTTGTTTGTGTTTGTTAATATATGGGATCGGATTTCCTGCATTTTTCAACCGATTTCAACAAAACTTCACTTTTTTTTTGGTAGGTAGTGTTTCTTATTGTCTTGCACACTTTTTTCTTTATTTTTACATTCAGAATACTTTAAAAATTCCATTTACAAGACAATTGTTTATGATAAAATTCTATTCAATCGGTAGACTGATAACGATTGAAAACAATGTTTTTGTTTGAGTTTGGGTTTGACCAATTCGTAAAAAAAAAAAAAAAACTAATTAAGACATGCGTGTCCATCAACCTTAAACAAATAATCTTTGTCAATTTTATTTTTTAGTCTTTATGATGGTCGATACTTGATCAATCTCTTACTGTTACATCCCCGGGCAACGCCGGGCTCTACTGCTAGTAGTTAATATTTAAACTGATGATGTTGATATAGTGGTATATATCCAATCACTCTTCAAATCCTAATAAGATATCAAAAATTTTGAATGCTGATTTTCAAGCCAGGCTCTTCACACTTGGAAGATGGTTAATACAACCATGTGGTCTTGTATCAGATATGGTTAAGCTTGCTAAATATCTCAACCACCTTTGAATTTTAGTCTGAATGTTAAATGGTACAGATATACCATTAGTGATATCTAGGGTTTATTGATGAAATGTCAGATTTATTGGCTTTTAGATTCTAGTGCATTTGCATGTCTTTCTTGTAATTCCATATGGCTTTGTTAATGGTCAAGAGATTTTGTATCAACAAATATTATTGAGAGAGAGAGAGAGAGAGAGAGAGAGAGAGAGAGAGAGAGAAAAACAAATGATTGAAATGCAGTGGAAATGACTTTGCTAATTTTCATACAAAAATTCTTTGGCTGACTGAGAATGGACAACAAATGACATAAAAGCATAAAGATGAATCCAGAATAGAGATGTGTTTTTTTAAAAGGTTACCTAAATATAAATAAGAACTCAACACTTTTGCTTATTGTCAAGAAGTCATGAACAAGGGAAAAATAAGAAAAAGACATTTTTTTCTGATTGTAGCAAAAAAAAAACAAAAAAAAAAACAAATGTAAATCCAACATTAAATGCAACTCAAACAGTCATAAAAGAAAACAAAATTTCTTTTTCGATTGTCATTTTAATGAAAACACTTGAATTATTTGAAGACAGCAATTTCTTTTTTGCTTTCATTTAATTTTCTGATTTGTATTGACAATTAAAAATTTCAATAGTGACACAAGAACGGTGTTTTATTTGAGGGAGTGAAAAGAAAGGAAGGCTGTCATTGTCCAGGTCTTGATATTCTTCATCTCTTATGTCTTTATAACAAGGAAAAGAATTCAAATGTGTTAGGAATTCTTTGACATGATTAATATAGACATTTCAAAGTATATATACACACTAGAAAGAAATACATTTCAAGAAGAGTTTTCATTTTTAGCATTAAAGTTTGAATTTTGGTTTTTTACAGTATTTTATGTAGATAATGATTATTTATTGCAATATAATTACAATTTTGGCACAAGGTTGAAGGGGAAGTGGAGTGAGGCTGGTCAACATTGACTATCCTAAACCTGGCTAATCTGAGTCACAACCAAACATTCATTCATTACTATTTACTCTATCACAACAAGAATTCATCCATCATCATTAGATCCAACATATACCACAATACTTTTCACCCCATATAAGGCATATTCACAGGAATCCTACTAAAATACCCTTGACATAAAAATTTGATAATATACAATTTTATTTTTTTTACAAAAATATACGGCATGAAATAAGAGGGGAGGTGAGATGAAAATAAAGTACAACTAAACATTCAAGTCTCTAGAAAATTGTAATGATTGAAGTATTTGAGAAAATAAAAATATATTAAGTTTTTCAGTTTAAAGTGTTCTTTTTAGAAAAGTAAAATAGACTTAAAGTCGAATAATAATCGAGTTTTCCTAATATTTACAACATGACAAATTGGCAATGTGAAAATGAGAAGAATATTTGTTGAAGACAAAAGAATTCATCCAGAAAAAGGATAAATCTTTTGAATGCACTTTCATTTAGGCTTTCTTTTTAAATAAATGAAAATAAATTTGAAATGAGAGAACAAATCTCCAATACAGTGTAATTCACAATGATAATATTAAAATAATGTTTTCTCTGCAAAATTCTAGAATTGTTCCAGATTTTTGTTCTTCATTTGTCTGAACTGGAACCATTTTGATTTTAGTTTCTTTATTTCCTATTTGTTTATTGAAGAGAAAATATTATGTAATTTGAGAACAGACTTGAAATGTGTTGATGTTTACTTTCTTAGTTTGTCTTCTGATTCATTTTATAAACAGTAACAGTAAAGAGATATTTGGCATATTTGTTTGAAAACTTAAAAAGTACACAGCTGTTTGGTGAAGAATTCATAAAAGTATCAGGGGAACAAATTTCTTTGTTTGCTGTACATGACTTGACAAAGAAAGTCATTAATTTATTTGAAAGTAAAGCAATTCAGTTTTATGAACTCAGCAAGAAGAAGCCTTGTTTAGATTTTTGTCCCCTAATACATGACATTTAATTAAATGTCACGCAAAGGAACAGTAAATACAATTTGTCTCTCTCTCACACGCACACACACACACACACACACATGTATGGTAGCGGGGATAAGAGTCTTTAAGAATATCAAAAACTTAAATTCACTCTAATGATTTCATCAAGAGAGAGATACCAACATCTGATGGTTGAGCAAAGAATAAAATATAATGACAACATTTCAGCACTTTGTGTATCTGCACTGTATAGCATAATACTTATTGGTGCAGACAGTGCAATTGGTATGCCAAGTCCAAATTCCGGCCCTAATATGCTGCATTCACTTTTCTACATGACCTGAAGAAAGGCATGAATCCATCTTTTCTTCCCTAAACTGTGTGTTAAATTTCAGAGTAGACTGAGATCTCTAGCCTTGGGTGGCAACCAGTCTAAGAGAAAAAAACTACTTTGAATACAAAACCATACAGAAGGTAATGGGGAAAACATTCTAATATCATTCCCAAGAATGCATGGCAGTTGACAGATTTTTCTTCAGTCATTTCACCCCAGATAAGGCAATAAAGTCACTAAGATGCAGGGAGTTACTGAGTGTGAAAGAATATGAGAAAAAGTTTGGTTTGGGTTGTTTTAGGGCATATCACCCTCAATGGGTTATTTAATGCCAACAAGATTTTTATTGCTCGTAATATTTTTTTTTTTCACAAAAGTATTTCTGGTAATATTCCTTTTTTCAAAAATGTATTGCTTGTAATTTTTTGTTTTCAGAAATGTATTGCTGGTAATATTCTTTTTACAAAAAAAGTATTGCTGATAATAATTTTTTCTTCCAAAATTCATTGCTGGTAATAAAACCTATTTCTACACATTTTGACCCCAGTTTGGGACCCTAACAAGTGCTACCACCCCGGATCAGAGGCCTTGGTTGTTGGATGTAGTTTATCATCAAAAAGAAAAGCATTATTAAGGAGTGGGAACAACAGGAAACAAAAGATAACAATTGACATTGCATTTAAATTTTTGAAGATCAAACTTGACTGGAAACCAAGAAGCTGGAAGAAAGTTAGCATAGAACTTATGGTTACATCAAGTGAAAAATGATGAGACCTAGCCACAAATCTAACAGTGCACTTAAATTCACAAAGTCTAGGCGCTATAGAGGAACATTTATCAGAACAATTACCATTAAAGTATTTATAGAAAAACACAGGGAAGATATATTACAGTGATAGGAAAGTGACTGAAACTGGGATGCCAGTATTCTCTAAATATATAGCAGGAGTACCAGACCATATGTGACAGCAATATTCAAAGCCTGGACAAATGGTAAACTTATAAATATATATATGATAGATTCAGGCAAGAAAAATTGTCTAGCACAACATAGTGAACCAACTTTCTTAGCAGCAGACCCCAACAATTGATTCAATATAATCTTTGTCAGAAATAATGGAGAATACACTTATGTGAGTGGAGTGGTGATGTCGACTGGGGAGTCCTAAGGTGTGAAAACCTCATTCTCCTGTGTTTTAGTAGCCTACAATTTGGATTGGCATAAGAGCTGAGGCCTGAGGTATGTTATAAAAATCCCTTCACCTCATACTCGACAGGCTTTTGGCCAACAACTAAACAAATTGTTGTTGTTGTTGTTGTTTCTGTCTGTTATTACTGTGGTTTGTTTTGTTTTATGGCATATCAACCTCAATGGGTTATTTAATGCCAACAACTTTTTTTTCTGGTAATATTTTGTTTTGTCAAAAATCTATTTCTGGTAATATTTTTATCCTCAAAAATGTATAGCTAGTAATATTATTTTAAAACATGTATTGCTGGTAATATTTTTGTTTTTTTTTCAAAAAACGTATTGCTGGTAATATTTTTTTTCAAAAATATATTGCTGGTCATAGTTTGTTTTTTTTTTTTTCAAAAAATATATTGCTGGAAATAGTTTTTTTTCCTTCAAAAAATTTATTTCTGGTAATAATTTTTTTACAAAGTATTTTTGGTATTAAAACCTATTTTTACACTTTTTTACCTCAGTTTCAGGGTTAACTATTTGCCATAGCTAGGTCCCTAACAAGTGCTACCACCTCAGGTCAGGGTAGACCTGAGAACACCAGCAATTAAGAGGTGATTCCATGCTCCTCAAAACCTCCTGATCAGAGGCCTTGCTGTTGGATGTAGTTAAGCATCTTACTCAGGACGCAGATGCAGTTTATCGTCATACCCAGGATGGTGTTATTACTGCGGTTACCTGACCCTAGTGGAGAGGATCACAAAGGAAGGACATTTTCTTTTGCAAGTCTGTCATTCACCAACTATTTCCATGCTGGTCTTTTCAGTCAAATTCATTTTCAACCACTTCACTCATCATGTCTGTCTGGCTACATCTGCGTCCTAGGTAAGACAATAAACTACGTCCAACAGCAAGGCTTCTGATCAGGAGGTTTTGGGGAGAGAGGAACCACCTCTTAATTGCTGGTGTTCCCAGGTCCACCCAAACATGGAGTGGTAGCACCTCTTAGGGTCCCAGCTATGAGCAAATAGTTAACCCTGAAACTGGGGTAAAAACACTATGAAAGTGTAAAAACATGTTTTAATACCAGAAACACTAAAAAAAGTAAAAAAGTAATTACCAGCAAAACATTTTTGAAAAGCAAATATTACCAGCAAAGGAAAATTATTACCAGAAATAGATATTTGGAAAAAAATATTACCAACAATGAGAATTTTGTCAGCATTAAATAACCCATTGAGGTTGATATGCCATAAAACAAAACAAACCAAACCACTTCATGTCAGTAAAAAACGTTAGCCCAAGAAGGTGCAATGAGTCACTCTCCTGGAGATTAGCATCAGCCATGTTGATAGAAGGCAGGAAGCATTCTCTCAGGAAATAGAGAGGCATTTCATTTTGGAGGTGTTGAAATTAACATATCATTCCTTGCCCCTTGCAATAAAATGTAGGTCATTTTTTAGATCAGCTGCCAATATGATCATATTGAACCAATAAGACTATTAAGATAGGAGTAAACACTTATGCTATCAGCATAGATACCAACTTGAGAATTGATGGAGAAAATTAGAACAATGTAGGTCTAAGGACAGAGCCCTGGTGAACACCTGCATTAGTACAAAAAGATTTAGAAGAGTGGCCATTCAAGACAATTTTCAACTCACGATTTGATAAGAAAGACAGAGTCAGTTCAAAAATTAATCCAGAAATACTATAACCTTTCAACTTGTGAAGACCAGTTATGCCAAACCCTGTCAAATGACTTAAAAATATCCAAAGCAACATCCTGAGCATCACCATTCTTATCTAAAGCTTGATAGAGTCTTTCAGCAATAATGGTTAATACATCAACAGTTGGCCTAGAGAAAAGAAGTCCCTGCTAGGTGAGATGCTTAAGCAATTTAGAGTTGATTAGAGCCTCTAGTACTTTGCCAAAAAGACGTAAAATGCTAATAGGCCTATAGAAAGATCAGACAATTTGCACAAGTTCTTAAAGGCTGGAACTACAGAAGAGGATTTCCAACAAGTAGGAAAACAAGAAGCAGCAAGGCATTTATTGTAGAGTTCAGAGAGAATGGGAGACAGTTCAGGAGCAAATTTATTAGTGAAATAAGTAGACAAATCCACTATTTGACTAAGAAATTTAGCCACAGAGAAATTTAAAGTTTGAATACTAGCAACGTCAGTAACATAAGAATGCTTAAGCCACTTGATGTGAAGATCATTCAAATCACCAAACACAAACACAAAAATGTTTGAAGATGAATGCATAGAGAGAGAGAGAGAGAGAGAATCATTTCCTTACTGTCTGAAATTTTGTCTAACAGAGTGCAATAATGAAAGTCGAAAGCACAGGAAAGAATCATCTGGGGACTCAAGTGACAATTCCCTTGCAATTGGAAGATTTATCAAGATATAAATGCCAAGGCTATGCATATGTAACCTAGAATCTTTTTCATAAAGAGGAAGACAGCCAGGAACAGAGAATTCATTGGCAGTCATAAAAGAATTTAAATTAGTTTTGCAAAGTGCAGGAGAACGTTTCAAGAAAATAATTATCACTATTGTCTATGGCAATACAGTGTGGCTAAAAATAAAGCATAATGTAGCCTAGGGTTACCTACTGAATCAAGAATCAGAATTGGAGAATTTTTAACCTAATTTCTGATTCCAAGATGATTCTTTGTATTTTTTTTGGTTTAAAACTGAATTTTCCATTCCTGGTACTAATGATAAAATATATAAATATTTATTCATTTTAAACTATCAATAAAACTAAAATCTATAGATCATAACACCTAAGTATGATGTAAATTTATTTTCTTGTGTAAAAAAAAAAAAAATTAAATGTGCAAGTTTCTACTCAGTTCTCAATCAAAATTATGTAATATAAACACAATGTGGATTCATGCTGTTGTTCTGTCAGGCCCTCTTTTAAGACAATTTTTATTATTTTTTTTAATTTATAAAAAAGAAACAAAAGCGTGGTCTGCATTTAAAAACCTAAAAAAAAAAAAAAAAAAAAAAAAATTTAGAATATTATTATATAAAATTTTATTTTAAAATTCAAATTTTTAATTATCCTTAAGTAGAAATTACAAATAAAATTCCATATAATTATAATGTCCTGAAAATGTTCTGTTGATTAAATCTGACAGAATGATTTATTTTTGTTTACGTAGCATACTATGTAAACAAAAATTAATCTTTTCAATAACCCAAGACTTAAAATAGTAAACTTTCTTTTTATGAAACCTAAATTTGTTTCTACAAAATTCATGCATTTCTTCAGATTTTATAGCTTTCAAAATGAGTAACACAGAGACAGGAGAGCAATTTAATAATTTCTCATAGTAAAATTCATGTTCTCATAAGAAATAATGCGGCTAATATGACAGCAGCAGCTGTACGAGCCCAATATGAGTCATTACCTTGTTTTCTACACACCTTGCAGTTGGCCATTGATGATGCCATCTTTGCACAAAGGTATATGAAGGATATGCTTTGTAAACAAATAGTTGGTCATTTCAATCATTAACCTGCAGCTTTTGCAAAAAGTACCAGGAATACCAGAAAAAAAAAAAAATTACTAGATCATAAATTTATTCAGGATCTCCAGATAAAATGGAACAGTCAGTATTATATAATGTCTACAATATTTGAACAAAAAATTGCTCTTATCTCATTGTGATCATACAAAACCACATTGTTTAGAATCTAACCAATGGAAGATTTTTAAAGAAATTTCTAAAAATACTTAATTCATTGATTATACAAATTTATTAAGTAATAGACAAGCACTGCCTCTTATACCATACATTAAAGTCATTTCTCACTTCTTTTTTTAAAAAAGGGAAGAAAAAAAGGGATTGTTCAGTGGGTCAGGTACAACACTTTCAACATGGAAAGCTACTTTTAATGCCAAGATGAAAACCTTATTCTAACAACATATCTTGATCCCAGGTTCAAGACTGTTGGTTTCTTTGAAAATAACTACAGTGGCCTGCCTAATGACAAGGCTATTGCAGACTAAAGATATCTATTCTATTATTGAAGGAAAAACAGACACCTCACTCAAAATATCACAAGACATGGAGAATGACTCCTTTGACATGCCTGAAGAGAAAAGTGATAATGATAGTGACTTTAATTTCCATTTTATGAAGTGCCTCAGTGAATTAAAGGAAAAAAAGTGATGAAAGAAAAGGGGAGCCAATGTGTACAAGATTACAGGATAAAGCAGTCAGTGAAACAAGCAAAGAAATCTATTTATTAAAACTTGAAATGGCAAAATATATTACATTAAAAAATATAAAAAGTGATGATGTTTCCAGTGGTGGAATTCAAATAAAAATGAATTTCCTATCATGGCACTTTTAACCAGGAAATATGTATGAGCACCTCCCTCTTCTGTTGAAAGGGAATGGTTATTTAGTATTGGAGGTAACTTTAGAATTACCAAAACAGAAGTCAGCTGAAAGGCAAAACAGGACAGATGATAATGTTTTTACATTATAACTTAAGAATTTTAGGACATAAGTATAAGTAACTAGCTATTTAAGTGATTTACTTAAAGAAATTGTTCTCTTTATTGTTTAAACTCTTTTTAAATAAAAAGGATATCTAACTTTATTTCATAAGCTTTTGAATTCATTTTTCTACTAAATGTTTCATTAATAAATGTACTTTGTTCATTAAGTTTCTCAAACCAACTGTAGGGCCTGAAAATAATGAATTTTAATCAATGTCCGTATCAGAATCAGAAATTTACAAAGATATTGGGAATTGTATCGGACGCGGTAAAAATATTGGAATCATCCCATCACTACTGGGAAGGTTGCCAAAAAATAAGGGGGGGGGGGGGCACTAGAATCCTTCCAGGCCAAGGGAAAATTACTAGATTATTATTAGGTTGGTGCAAAAATAATGACGTAATAATGTCGTTTTTTGACGTAACATCAAAAAACGACATTATTACGTCATTATTTTTGCACCAACCTAATAGAACTTCACTGAGGGTTATCCTAGGAGTTGAAATCAAAGTTATATTAACATATGATTAGATCATTTAAACAAGTTAAAATAAATAAAACTTTAAAGTAGAAATATGCATATACAAACACACAACACACAAATATATTTTACACTTGACAATGGAATAAAAACTTTGTCAAATGGGCTATTTGTTCTTACTGTTTACATAATTACTGTTTAAATGAAGAAGTCAATCAATATGAAAATGATATATATATATAAATAAAATAAATAGTATAAATTTTTTTTCAAATACCTACAAGACCATTTTTATTATTGGTAAAATTGTTTGAATGCTAAATAATAGTGAGGCATCGCTTATACAGAAACTTTTAGTGAAAAATAAATGAAAATAAAATACACGTTACAACTCAACATTATATTAGTACATACAGTGTTATGTGATAAATTTTTTTTTTAAAATGATGAGATGATGGTGGGTTAATTTTCCACTTGATTCCTAGATGATAGGAATTGTGTGGAAAATTAATTTACTCTAGTCACAGGCTTTTCTGGCACTTATTTTAAGGTAGGTATGCAAAAGAAACTTTTTAACAGAAAGATTGCAAACACAATAAATTCAGCTATCTGTGGACAAATATTTTAAAATTAATAAAAGATTAAAAATTTTAATTTCAGTACAATTAAATCTAGTACACTAATACTAATATCCACTCTTTATAAGACCCAAGAGTCATTTAAGATAGAAGGTTACTGAAAGAGGTCGTTGTGTGAGTGATAAAAGTAAGAAGTTTACGATAATATATGAAAAAGAAAATGGTTAACCCTAGATATGAATAGGTTAAGATTGTAGTGGTCATGAAAGCATCGTCTTGGGAGTTGATTCCACAAAGTAATGGTTCATGAAAAGAAGTTGTTCAAGTGGAAAGTACTTCTTACTAATGAAATATAAAGGAAATAAGTGGGTGGCTGCTTCAGTGTATGCTGCATGGAAGGTCTTGGCTGTGATCGTTAGGGTTGGTGGAATTAAGGAATATAGCTTGCCTGAAAATTTTCAATGGATGATAGAGAAGTGAGATGCTTGCAACATTTCATCTGTGGAAAAGGGTTTGTAGAATGGAGAATAGTTCATTGCATAGATAGAAGATTCAAGACTGGGAAATGAAGACTATGCAACTCCAGACCAGATTTTGCAGCAGGACTGCATTTTTGACTTGATGTGTCTCTTGTAGAGGAGTCAGGTACTTACTGGAGCAGTACAGGGAACTAACCATTTTTCCAATATTTTTAGCAATGGATTTTATATACGAGTTCTACTTGAGGTCTAGAGTAAGTTCATGTCCCAATAGGCACTTAAGGCAAGTGGCCCTCTTTGGGAGAACACCTGTTCATTGTGATAGATGAAAATTCAGAGTCTGCTTGGTGATAGTGAAACGTTACTAGTTTGGTTTTTGATGTACTGAATATGACCAGTCATTTTTTTTACCCTCACTGGGCTGTTTTAGCTAGGTCAGAGGAGAGATCAACTGCCAAGCTCTGGTCATCTAGAGTTTTGGAGGTGCACTCATATACTGTTCTATGATTTGCATAGATATTTACAAAAGATCAGAGTATACTCTTAAGCAGATTCATTAATATAAAGCAAAAAGGAATTTGGACTGTGACGTGAGCCTTGAGAGGATCCTGCATTGATCTCATGGAGCTTGGAGGACAACTACCTTTACAGACCTATCTGTGAGGAAGGACTTGATAATTGAGAAAATGCTTCCAGTGATTCCATAGCTGGAGAGCTTATGTAGCAAACCTCCTATGCCACACATTATCAAGGAGCTTTGAGATATCTAATGTGATTATCCTTGTGATGTATTTATTATCAGTGATAGTGGGAGTAATGAAAATTAAGATATAAGCAATGAACTAAGCAGACAGAAATCTGTATAATAGATAAAAAGAAAAGGAATATGTGGAGATCCATGATTACCTACATACTAAAAGAATAAGGCATTTAAAAAAAAAAAGAACATACAAGGTGGGCAAGGTTTTATCTATTCTTATAGCTGCCAAATGACTGATGTTACTTCACCATTCTCTCTTTTAACTTTTGTCATTTGATGCACAAATAAGATAATTATTTCTGGTGGTGGATAAAAAAAAAAAACAATGCAAAGAAAACAATTGAAGGCCTTAACATTAGATTTTAGCATTTATGACCTGAAATTTGTTTAAACAAGTTTTTACACTCAGTATGTATGTTGTATGTTGAAAATCAGAATAAAAGGGATTCTGAATGGTTAACAACTAACGCTAGCATTGTCAACAGAATAAGGCTTTACATTAGAGGGTAGTAAACATTATTCTATTTCCAAATGGAATGGCAGTACAGAATCTGTGCTGTCTTCCTATCTATCCTTCTCCCTTACCCTTTGCTTACAATCAGAGTGCAACCTTTGTGCACTTACACTCCCATTGAAGATATATAAATATATGAGTATGTGTGTGTGTATAAGTGTTTACTATTTAAGCATTAATATCATTAGTATTATATATATATATATATATATATATATATATATATATATATATATATATATATACACACACACACACACATATATATATAAAATATTTATCATTTAAGCATTAATATCAATTATGTAAAAATGAAATAAAACTTCCCTATCAAAAAAAAACTGGAATGCCCATAAATAAAAAATAAATAAAAATCAGTTACATGTCTAAAGTTGGAAGAAACCTAGACAAAATCAGCAACAATAGGAAAAAAAGAGAAAAACAAAAAAAAATATAGAAGGCTAAATGAGCAAGTGTAAAGTGTAAGAAAAAAAAAAAACCCAAAGAAAAGAGCAAAATGATCATGATTCCCTACATGTATGTACATCTGCGCACATGCAAGTGGGAACACATCCACAGTGATGGGCGCATGACCGCATGCACACACAAACATAGAGAATACAGAAGAAAACTTACACCAGTGTTAAATATGTATAAATGGAAAAAATATACGTGGTAAACTGCTGATATCTCCTGAAGAGTGGACAGACAGATCTGCCTAAAAAACTCTGGAGTTGAGATGCCAAAGGTAACATCAATCAGCTAAGTGACAAACCTTTTACTTGTATTAATTATATATATATATATATATATATATATAAATGTGTATTTGGGCAGAAAACACTCTTTTCTACAAGTTTAATTAAAGATTGCTGACAAGGTATTGCGATTAATTTTTTTATTCAATTTTTTTCTTGTGCCTGTATTCTGGACATAAAGTATGTAAAAACTCAATATCATCATCTATGAACATGCCTTCAATGTGCTGACTGTTTGGAAAATAAGAAAATATTCCCATCATTGCAGATACACATATATAAAAATCTACACATTCAGTTAAAAATCAAAAATCGTCCTTGGTAAAGGCAAATAGAATAACCAAAATTGATCAGATATATAGAACATCTGGACAGAAAAGAAAACAACCTATAAGAAGAATTGAATAAAAATCAATGTTATTTACCATTACAAAATATATATTTCTGTAGAATGGAAAAGCAGTAAAGTAAATTTTTGATTGTGATTCAAAAAAAAAAAAAAATTGAAATTGAAACCTTTCTCTCATAATTATGCAAACCACAATGTTTGGCTATGTATAACAAACCAACCTTCCTCTGGTATAGATAGATAATAAATATAAATGTAATAAATATATATTGTATTTTGTAGAATCCTTTTGTAATTTGTGAACCTATGTGTATAAGGTGAAGAAAATCTGACAAAACAGAAGACATTTACCAACCAAACATGTATGTGTGTGTGAGAGTATATGAAGCAAAATGAAAACAGTAAGGATACCATGTAAGAGTTTTACTGATTGAACGTTAATCCTTAGTGTTGCATTAATCAAGAATATATAGAGAGAAAAGTCTTCAAAAAGTGTGCATCAACAAAATTCTCTGTTGGTAGAAGTGGAAGCACATTTTTTGATCTTGCATCTCAAACAATCACTTTTTCATTGCTGTATTTCTAACCCTAAGTCTTCCTTGGCTGGGCCAAGAACATTTCAGCATCTCATTGTGCATATAAGCACCATGTAATAAATTCAATTGAAAAGTTCTGTCTGTTTCATTTTTTTTGTGTGGGTATGTGTGTGTGGGGGGGGGGAGGGAGGGAATCCAATTTTTAAATAATCTGTTGCTCATTCAGATGAAAATTATGGAGAAACAATTGAAAAGTTGTTATTTCTCTTCAATCCCTTTCATTGTCATTAGCAGGAATTAAATGTCTGTAATTATAGGTAAGAGTGGTTATCTATATGCTGACAGTTTTAGAATGTCACATTTCAAATTTAAATATATATGAATTGTACATGTGCAGAACAGTTTCACACACCTTAGCAACACTGGAAAATAAATGTATCAAATATTTCAGACACTGGATCAAGTGCATCGACAAGGAGAAGGTTATATTGAAAAAATGTTTTTTGCCATTACTGATATACATTATATAGGAAAACTATCCAAGACAATTTGGAAATATTTTCAACTTGATATGTTTCATCAATAATCCAATATTATCAGAAGTAAAATTATTTTTCTCATGAGGCTGGATTATTGGCAAAGCATGTTGAATATTTTTCTAAATTGTTTTGCATATTTTCCATTCCATTAGATTCCATCCAATTTCAATCATATATATATAAATAAATAAATAAATAAACAGCCTGAATTGTGCAATTGGAGAGTTGAGTTTGTTACATTCGCTTATCTGCAAATATCCTTGGGAAAGGTATGAATCCATCTTTTCTCTCTTCAGGTAAATAGCAAAACAGACTGGTTCCCATAGTCTTGGATGTCAACCTGTCTTACTGTTACTGAGATAATGTAAAATATGGTCCATACCTTTTCTACACAAGAATTAAAGATATTCTTTTAAATCATTTCTATAATAACATTGCTAATAACAAACCTCTAATGGAATATCTATGTAATAATTCCAAGGTAAAAAACAAAAATTATAAGAAACCTGGAAAAAGACATTAAAAACAGAGACAAGAATATCTTGTATTCAAAAGTAGGTTTCAATTAGATGTGCTTTTTTTTTTATATATTTTAATAGAGTTCAGTTAATGTAATAGGTTTCAATATGGCAAATGGAATTGGTAAAGAGAATATGAATTTTGATGGTTGAAGCACTAAGGACTTAAATGAAAGTGCAAAACAAACATTGTGAGACAACATGGAGACACATGAAAAGAGAGAGAGAAAGAAAGTGAATGAAGAAGAGAGAAGTATGTATTGAATGAAAATGTGTAAAATGACACAGAAAAATCTAACAAATATGAGACTTTGATAAAATTAGAATACCTTTGAAGAAAGAATAACATGACAGAGAAATGTGGAGGTAACAATAAAAAAATGGAGAAACTAATTACTGTATGAGTGTTTGTATAAGGCAGAGTAAAATAGAGAAAGAAAGAAAAATCCTTTCTGTAAGGCCTCATATGTATTGGAAAAAGAAGAAAAAAAAAAAACTCCTCTTTGGGGGCTTTTTCTTCGTTCTGGGTTTTTGGCTTCTTCAGGTTGCTAAGTGCTATTTCAGGAACCAATACTCATCATTAAATATCAATAGGCTACCTTCACCTTGATGACTTTTGCTATAGGGTATGGGGAAATTAGTGGCTTTTCTTTTTACTTCTCAAAACAAACTTCTGTCTTTGAGAGGTTTATACTTGGTCTATGTTCATTTGGATGACATTTGTAAAAAAAAAAAAAAAAAAAAAAATAGTAAATTTATACAAAAATAAAAGTTAGAGAAGGAGAGAAAAAGAGTACCTTGTTTTGACATTTAATAAATAAACACAAATAAATCAGTTTTTGTTCCCTGTATCCTTTCAAATTAAGCAGTTCAATATGTCAACAAAAAACCCCCAAAATGATGGGCACAGTAACAGCATGAAGTCAAGTTTGATTATAAAATATTTATGATTGAGTTTTTAGATTATGATAATTAAACAAAATATTTTAAATAATAATTTGTAAAACTGTATCATCTCTCCATCTTTAATCACACTCTCATGCACACATATAAATCACATTGCAACTCATAGATCCTGACATAATTCATGTATCTTTGAGTAGAGTCTGTTCAGTTGTTAACATGATAATTTCCAGATCAGAATTGAGATCTTGAACATTTCAATGACATACAAGAGCACTGAGTAATGTTGTTTCATTTACAGTTTTTTTCATGTTTATTCTTTCCTTGAAATCTTGCAATGTTTTCACAATATATTTTATAAGGTATTGTTTACATTCTATTTGCTAAAATCCTGCTTCTAATGAAAGATTTTCTTCTGCATTTACACTGGTTAATTTTTTTTTTTTTTACTGTTTTTAAGTGCCTATAATAATGTTTATATTGAGATTTGTGGGAAATTTGTCCTGGCTTTCCCACATGAAAGGGTTGAGGTTAAAAATGTGATAAGATTGAAAAAAAGCAACTATGGCTTGAAAGATTAGAACAGAGAATCGTATATTTTTAAGCAGTTCTTTAGGCAGAAGAATAAAGACTCAAAACTCCTGCACGGTGTGTAACAATAAAGGAAGAAAATGTTTATTTACCTGCACAAAAAGAAAGGGTATAAGAATATAGACACAATTATGAGATAAAGAAGGGGAGAAGAAAATTCCTTTAACTTTAAAGTAAGAAAAAATGTTCATAAAAAAAAAAATGCTTGCTCAAAATATTTCTCTGAGCCCCTAAAAAGTTCTTTAAGCAACTAGTAGATTGTTGTTAAGGGTTAAGGCACTCGCACATTTGTTCAGAGTTCTTGTAGAGGTGGAAACTATCGGACGATATGAATTGCGTAGTTGAGTGAGTTCGTAGGCCAGCGACAGATATCTTCTAGGTGCAAGGAGATAGATCTCAATTGTTTTTAGTAGTGGGCCGATGTTCCATAGTAGGTAATTCTTTCTTGAAGATGACTGCTTTTCTGTCGCCGACCTGTTCTTATTATGGTTGTCGATTACTCACTACCAAATATTTGAAGATTCTCTGTATATGTGGAAACCAAGAGGCTGAGAAATGTCAAGGATTTTTCCCTCCAAAATTGCTATACAAATTTCCTAACCCTTTCATTCATTAGAAAATATATCCTTATCTCTGGTAAGGGACAAAGCTTTGGGAACTGGATTTGCAACCAAGGAAGAAAAGTTGGGATGAGAATTAGAAAAAACAGGTGAGAATGTAAACCTGTAATATATTGTAGTTGTTTTAATTCTCAAATTAAAGTCTAATAAATTAACTAAATTTCTTTCATTAAAAAATTCTTTTTTGTCATCAAAGGAAAAATGATTTTCTTATGAAATCCAATTATTGGTGAAATATATCAAATTAGAATTTTTGTAAATTGTCTTATGTATTTTCTATTCTATCGAATTTCATCCAATATTACTCTTTCTCTCAGACACACACACACTCGTGTCTGTGTGGTGAGGCTGAAAAATTTTGGTTCAACCAAAGTTGATAAACAAAGATCTGATGTTTAGCCAAATTTTTGGAAATGACTCAGACTCAGAATCCTTGTGTGTGTGTGTGTATATATATATATATATACACATACATATACACGCACACACATACATACATACACAATCACTCAATTAAAAAGTTTTTGGCTATCCTTAATTGCATATTTTAAATATTAGCCAGATTCTTAGGAAAATCTGTACATATTCACTTTTTTTGTCTATATAGTCATGAACATAGTTATTAGAGTTTATAAAATAGTTCTAGGTCTACAGGTTAAAGTTAGATTCTCCTGATAAACTCTCTCTGAACTTAGAAAAACTTAAAAAAAACCTTAAGGTATATAAGGTTTCTTTGAAAACTTTCCTAAGCTTTTCTTAAGACTTAGACTATCTTCTCTTCCTTTATTGGTTAAAGGGATCTGATACCACTTTTATAACATTTAAGTCAAGCCATCAGTGGAGGCCATCCCACCAATGTTCTTTCAGCGGCTTTTAGATCCAAATTCAATTTTACTCTATTAATTGTATATTTCAAAACATTGTCATGTTAAAAAATGAGAAGACTGTTTTGAATGAAACAATTTCTAGAAAGAAGTAATCACTTTATGAATTAGAATTTGTTTATACTTTTCTTCAGTGTCCATGATATTACCAATCCTAGCAATATCTGCCCTGACCCCCATATGACTGGCTGAAATGTATCTCTACATGTTTAAAGAAACCTCCTAAAAGAAAAGTTGCAAATGTTTTACCTCCCTACAATCCTTTACCTAAAATAAGAAATGATTAGATCTAAAACTTTCAGACTTTGTTTTTCATCATTTCAAAACAATCTTTTACATTAATTCCCAGTGCAAATGTTGCAAACATTTCCAAATTTCAGTCTCCTTATTTCCTTGGAGAATTGTTCTCTTAACAGCTACCATTTTATAAATGACAATTTTTAACCAAGCTTTTTTGAATGGTAATACAATCTACTTTACTTTACTTCTGACTAAGTTTGACAAATGCTGAGCTGGGTGCATATCAAGATTTATTTCTCTCTTTCAATATGTCAGCTTTTCCCTTTTGTTAGTGGAAATATTTAGGTTTTATAGCACTACCAAAATGTGAAATCATTTGCATTCTTCATCAACTGATTCTTCTTCAGCATTAGTAAGTCACTGAAATAAAAGAAATTTAAGGGAAGCCTAAGACTTGTGTGTGTGTGTGTGTGTATACACACATACATACATACATGCAATGACTCCAATCATAATAACAATCAACAAAGGCTTCTTATCATCAATGTTTGAAATTAGGAAAAAAAAAAAAAAACTTGTTGGATTTGCATTGCTTAATGATAGTTCAATAAAAGAGAAAGCTTTTGTCTCACTTGTCTGGTTAAGATCTGAACTATAGATGATTATAACAGTCATTAATATGAATACCAGCTTTATGATAAATGCACTTTTATAGATATGATGATATTTGTATTGTAGTTTTCTAATCAAATGATATAGACTGAAGATAAATGATATTTTATTTGTAAATGTAAGTCAAACACATGAGAATCAGTAGGTGCATCAGGATTTAATGTCTAGAGCAGTGAATAAAAGATTATCTCTTAAATGGCCATTTGATTTTCCATCATTTTGACTTCATTTGCTCCAATCATTTCCTACTTTGATATTTGCAGACATGTTGTAATTGTCAATGGCTATAAAAGCCATATTGCTACTACTGCCTCTGCCAGCAATATTCTCCAATAGTTAAATACAATAATATGCCAGACAAAAATCATTGCATAAATTTGTCATTCATTTTTAGCAACAGTAAAATTCAAATTTCAATTCCAGTGCCAACTTCTTTAGAGGGTTAATAATTTGAAAGCCAAACAAAAGGTATTTTACCATAAGTAATCATTTAGTCTATAAGCTCTGCTTTACCCTAGAGAAGGTGTGAATGGCTACACTTGCATGAAAAACTATTAGGCAACCATGGTAAATTAATCACTTTTGCTAATGTTGCCTCCAAATTGAGAATGAGTAGCAGTTTTCTCAGTACATTTTATGATATTTGAGGGCCAGAAAACAAGTTACTGCATTTTAGTTAATGCTCTATGGTGGAGGATACAGAATCTTAAACATAGTGATGCTGAGAAAGGTCCCTGTAAAAATACTGGGCCACCATTGAAAATTTCACTTTTCTGCTAAGTTCAAAAGGAATTTTTTTTTTATTTTTGCAAAATGTAATTATTACAGAAAATACAAAACATCAAAGTATGTAGTTAGTAATTAGTTTTTCTGTTTTTTGGCTTAAATAATTGCCTCAATTCAAAGTTGCATTGAATGGAACAAGGTTCAGATTTTCTCATTGGGAATTTTTCCCCATTCTTCTTGGCAGTAATCTCATAAAACTTGGATATTGTGTGGTTTTCATTGGAGCACTTCTTTCTTCAGTTCCCACTGGAATAGTTCAATTATATTAAGATTAGGACTGGTCAGTTTTCCAAAAGTTGAACTTTTTCATCCATAAGAAATCTTTAGATCATAGTAAACTAGTATAGTTTTGCTGTTTAGGTTTTCATCAGCTTTTACCAATTTTTTTTTTCTACCAAGAATTTTGGTGCAACTGTACAATATTATATGGCCAGCACCAAATGCTTCCATATTTGTGGAATATATTGCATTCCTTCTTTCTCTCCTATTGGTCTTTTCACATATTCTCTTGCATTAGAATGGAACTCTTATTTTGCATTCATCTCTAAAAATTACCTTTTGCCACTTCCCAGCATATCCTATGTTAGATGTTCTTTTAACCACTTCAACCTTCTTCCAATATTTTTTGGTTAATAATGTCTTTGTTTTGTTTTTTCAGCTATACACCTGTTCAAGTTGTTTTCTTTTTGTAATACTCTGTACACTGTATTAACAGAAAGCTCACTGTAAAGACTGCATCTACTCTTCACTTGTCTGGCTGTTAATTTTGAATTGTTATCTGAGATTCTAATTCTTAAGGTCCACAGACTCTACTGATAAAAGCATTCTGCCAATCAATCTTAACCTCCTCATAAAATAAAAGTGTATAATCATTTTATATAGTTGGCCCAAAACTTTTGCCTGCCAGTGTATGTAGTCATATTGAAATAAGTCTTGCTTTATTCACTTCTACTACTGTGAGAGGGGGGGTGACATTCAAGGAGGAAACATTGAATCACATATCACAATAATGGTATTACCAATAGGATCTTTATTATAAATGGATGAACCTGACTTTGTTGAAATGTGGTTATGATGTTTCACAGCCGATGCTAGTTCAAAGAAATTAAAAGACATCAAAGCAGGTGGAGGTGAAAATCAAATCTCACGGTATTATTTTTACTTAAAGCAGGTTGCACAAAGCAATCATGAAAATGACATATGAAAAAGAATTTAAAAACCTGGAAAAGACAAAGTGTCTATAGAAGAAGAATTAATCCAACTAACACTCATTAAGTATAGACAACATTTCTCATTAATATAAAATGTTGGAATAATTGCAATTGAGTAAAATGTCACTGAATTCTTTTGTTGACTTTATACAATATCAAGTTGAAAATTTTTTTTTAACTATAATGAAAATCAAGAGGAAATTGCTGACACATCTATCATAAAGACGATGAATTTAAAATGCAAATATTATAATGAAAAATACAAACCCAAATTGCCTAGCATTTGGACAACTATGCAAAACATGTGAAAAGAAAAATCATATTAAAAAAAATGGTCAAATTTTTAAAAAAAGTACAGTAGATGTAAAAAAAAACAAAACAAAAACTACATCAGTTGAAGTATAACAATAAGAGTAAATGTGTATTCAATTGTGAAAAAATATCCAATTTTGGATACTAAATTCCAAAACATGCGTAAGCGATCTGGGATTGCAAAGGAAATGTTTGTTGCAGATTATTTCCACGTTGCTGAGAATAAATCACTAAGTTCAGACTCGAACATCGGAGACAGAAAGAAAATGCTGAAAACTCAATTCGCAAGTACTATTTCACAAATCACAATGCATGCAACCAGTTAGAAAATTAACTCCCTCGCCAACCAACGTGGCAGCCAAAATTGCTGACCCCCCCGCCCCGATTCGAGAACACCAAGTGCTTTTATAGTGACTCCTGCGATGGACTTGTTTTTTAATTCAAATATTCCATTTTCAGCACGTCATGCGGAATACGTGCCCTTTTGTTTGGTAAGTAATTTTCTTTTTCACCACATTTTCTGTCGTAGAATACACGCGATGTGCTGTCGCTTGGTTTGACAAAAGGTAAGTCGCTGTTTTCTTTGCTATAACATGGTATTTCACAAGATCTAAGTTTAAAAGAGAGAATATTAAACATATCTACTTCTACAAATAAAAAAGCAATAGAAGCCTTTTTCTAATTTAGTTAATTTCTATGTAAAATATTTGGAATTAATTTAACCTTTTCCATTTTATATAAAAAAATGTTGAATTTAAATGGAATAATAAACACGAAACAGCATTTGGAAGTTCAAAAATACCCTTGCTAAAGAACACATTGTGAAACTTTTTGATCTTACAAAGGATGTCATTAATTGCAGATGCAAGTGAACATTCCATATCAGCAATTTTATCTCAGCAAGGACACCCAGTAATGCACATCTCAAGGAGGTTAACAGCTGCAGAATCTAATTATTCAAACACTAGTAGAGCTTGCCAATTCTTATTGGACAAAATAGTTTTTCTGAAGTCCAATTACAGGCTTTTAGATTTTATTTTGAATCCAAGGAAGTAATTACCAAAAATGGCTATAAAATTCATTGTCTTTGATTTTGATATTGAATATGTAACAAGAAATATTTTTCCTCATGCTGATGCATGATCAGAATTATGGTTTAAATTTGAATAAAGAGAGAGAGAGAGAGAGAGCAGATCAAATATGGAAGACAGATTTTTACACTGAATTGAAACTGACCTACATTTGAATTGACTTGCTTCAGAAAATTTACATGTTCCAATATTAATTAAAATTGCTTCAAGAATAAAAAGAAACACAGTAAGTGTTCTGAAGCTGAAAGGCCATATAAAGAGATGAGATATAAATTAACCATTGAAAACTGGTATCATATGCAACAGACTTAGTAGTACCACTAGCAAATTTGAGAAAAGATATCTTAAAGAATGTAGATAACGATGTTCATTGTGGAATCACAATCATTCAGAAATGATTAAAATTAAAAGCATAGCGGTCAGAGTATTTATGTGATGTTGAAAACTACATCTAAAAATGTCCAAAATAATAAAAAAAGGAAAACTTTCAACAGAATAAATTGCACTGCTGGCTTAAAGAAACAGCCCTGGGCTCATGTTCCCATGGCTAACAATGCCGGACAATGTTTTACTTGAAGTTGTTTGTGTTTATTATAGAAGAAATGGACTCCCCAAAACTTTAGTATTAGGCAATGCCCCAGAATGTTATGATAATAGTTTGTGTTCTTGGTTAAGAAGAATTTGATACATTCGATATAAAGCTTCACCATACTATCCACAAACAAATGAAATTGCAGAGAGAATGATATTGTCTATAAAAATGGAAAACATGTATTTTTTTTTGCACCAGAATAATATTAACAATTTTCTACTAAAACTACTGCTTAGTTATCAAACTAAGCCATGTGCTGGCAGATTACAAAGTCCATTTGCATTAATGGGAAGGCGGATCAGGCCCCCCTCCTCCATTAACTATGTCTAGTTCTGCTAATGAGAAAATGTGGTACAATTAAAATAACAAATCAACTCCTAAAGGGGTCAAATTTATAATGCAGAAGAGACAAAATAGAGGATTAGTGTAAAACAAAAAAAAAATCACAAGAATGTTATCATCCTTGCCAACCAACTGAAACTCAGACAAGAATTTGAAGAGGAAATGCAAGGAGAGGTTGGAGTAAGTAATCCCAACCAAGAGCTTTAAATCAAGAAAAGGAAACTAGTGACAATGAGCCAACGAAAGATCTCTAGAACCTGGAGAATAGGAATATAAACAATGAAGAACAGTTCCAAGATCACAATAATAGACAAGACAGATCTTAGATCTCCCAGAGAGATTGGCAGAGAAGGAGGTGGTCAACAAATAAAAAGAAAACAATCAAACAGCATATAGAAGAACCTCAAGACATACAAGGAACCTAAAATCTCTTAGTTTTTGGGAGGTGTTGGGATATAGAAATTAGTCTTACCTTGTAGAGTAATTGGCCATGGTTAAATGTATGTAATGCTTGGTAGCAGAGATTGATAAATTGAAACTATGCTCTGCTTACAGTACCAAGTGTCCCCAAGTGATTGCCCATCTAAGTACTGACCTTTTTAGTCCTCTATAGACACAATGGGGCAGATTCCTGATGGGCCCCATCCCTTTGTTAAGCTAGACTCTTTTGTTTGCCTAGTTAATGTGAGGGTTCCTAGTTTGGTCCTCTTTTGTTATGGTCCTTGTCAAGATTCCCAATCTCTGCAGTTTGTTTTTTACCCACTTTTTATCTTGAATGGATCAGCCTTTGATATTTTCTCCACTCTGTAATTTATTTTGTTTTTCCTCTGCCTTTAGCAAAGTCAATTCTTCTTAATTCTGATTAATTGGCTAAATACAGAGGCCGCTCTTATTTTTCTGTGATTTTTTTTCTTTTTCTTTGAATGTTTTTGGTTTTCTCTTATTTTTGTTATTGGGTTCATTCCATCCCCATTCATTTCATGATAAATTTTTATTTATTTTTATAAGAAAATTGTAAAAAAAAAGAAGAAGAAAAAAAAAAAAACAATTGTACATCGTGAAATATTTATGCCATGGGATTTTTTAGGTTCCCTGCAAATACAGGATATTGAGGTAAATGTTGGATTGGGTTCTTGTGGTGAAAGAGACAATTGTAAGAATGAATGGGTTGTGAATCAGATTAGCTAAGTGTGAGATAGTGAGACCAGCCTTTCCCCACTTTCCCTTTGACCTTGTACCACAAAAAATATATTTTGACATTTTTAAATAAACATTAATCTGCAGGATTGCAAACGACATGCCTCATTTATATATGATCACATAGATTTGTATGTATAGGCCTTCTACTAAGAAAGGAGAATTCAAGTAGGAAAAATTGAATCACACACATCATAACAATCAAGAAATGGCATACATTTGCTCCTGTTTCTCATTTACAAACAGTCTTTTAGCAGAGGGAATAAGCCTATGCTTATAAACAGTGCTTTATCCTAGGGAATGTAGATAAAATAATCAAGTAAAAATTATTATTTCCTAAGCTTAGTTAGAGCTTGACACAAGATCAGAAGTATAGGGTATTAAGTAAAAATATATTTAAAACTCATTACTCAGTAATACTTGTGGTATGACACTACCACCCCCATTAATGGATCTGTCCTGAATGCATGTATATTTAGGAGAACTCTGCTGATATGCAGAGTTAATCAAAGCTCTAGCTTGTCAAACTTTCTGCCTTTGGGCAGAGAGGAACTCAGAGGAGGTAGAGGGGAGTAGATAACCACCTGACCCTGTGTATGCGGGGTCTGTGAGGAATTTTTGCCCAAGTGTATATGCTCAGAAATCCCCACTTTAAAAACCAGTCTTGTGCCACATCCTGCCCTGTGGGGAGGTTTTGGGTAAATACTGAGTTTATCAAAGCTCTGCTGATTGAACTCTCTACTTTTGAGCATAGAGTAACTTGGATGAGGCTATGCCTACATGCAGAATCTCATCTGGGGAAAAACAGACAGCCACCTGACCACATGTATGCAGGGTCTACAGGGAATTTTTACCCAAGTGTATGCACTCAGAAAGCCTCACATTAAAAAGTGGCCTTGTGCCACATCCTGCCTTGTGGGGAGGTCTCGGGTAAATACCAAGTTTATTAAAACTTACTGATAAGCAATACGTATTGTCTTGAATAATTCTACTACAATTTAATAAACTTTTGTTGTTAACCATTTTGAAAATGGCTAATTTACTCTGTCCAGTGATATTGACCCAATGTGTCTGATGCCAAAGTGAAATATAGTCACTGGAGAGTAACTTTCATGAACTTCTTGAGTATGTGCTGTGACCAAAGTTCTAATAAGCTACATTATCTCACCAAATATGTCTCAGCACAAGTTTATGACTACTTGCTCCTGTTTCCCAACTGCAAATGGTCTTTTAGGAGAAGGAATGAACCTATTCTTATAAACAGTGCTTTATCTTAAGCCGTTAAAAAGCTTACTCTTAGCCAAGACAAATGTTATTTTATACATAAAAATATAAAATTACTTGGGTACATAATAAACAATACAACATAAAACATGATCCAAAACATCTGAATCCATTACTCAGCTTACCGACCCCAAGACATTTATCTACTCTTTATCGTGCATTAAGAATGTTTGCACACTATGCACATTGGATATGGTCTTTTTCAGACAAAATCCACCCTCTAATAACAGTATCAAACTTCCCTTTATCATTCATAGCTAGGAAAGCATTTAACGAGTTAAAGACTTGCATAGTGAAAGCAGTTATTACTATGTCTGATCATACACTACCTCTGGTAGAAGAGACAAAGGTTTACCATCCTAACAAGGTCATAAAAGCCACACAACCCTATGAAAGAATCACATTGGATTTTAAAGGACTGCTTTCATCAAAAACTCCTAACAAATATATGCTGACAATAACTGACAAATATTTGTTGTTAACTTTTGCAATAAATACCCTGCCCCAATGTATCCCGTATAATGGTCATTTAAACACTTTGCTTAGTTTTTGCTGTCTTCAGGTGACCCATGTATATTCATTTAGACTGAGGGCCTTCATTTATATCCCAACGCATATTGTGATTCCTGTAAGAGCAAAGAGTAGCCATAAATAGAACAATCCCATATAACCATCAAGGTAATGGCCAGTGCAAGAGGTATAATGGAATTTTAGAAAACTGTTCAACTAGCAGCTACTGATAAAGGGATGGCTTTATAGAATTGGAAACAACTAATCCCAGAGGCCCTGCATGCAATTAGAATTCTGCTAACCACTAACGTGACACTTCATGAACGATTCCTCTCATTTCCTAAAGACATTTGACTGGAGCATCCCAACCATCTTGGCTCTCCAAACCAGGAGTGATATTACTAAAAAGACACATGCAACTGAATAAGAACAAACCACTGGTAGATCAAGAGTTTCTACACACCAAACCCCAGTATGTTACCCTGATGGACAAGAAGACACAGTTTCACTAAAGGACTTGGCTCCAGCAGGAGATGAATAGGACCCACAAGCCTAAGTGAGGGCTGTCCTCAGGACACTTCAACTGACTACAAAGAAACAGAAACATGCTCTCCTTTTGAAGATTACGAGGAATCATCAAGCTCTGGTCACTCAAGTGGTGAGAAACGAGTTTCACAGAAGAGAGTCAACCACCTACTGATACTTAGAGTACGAGCAAGCCACTCATATAAGATTACGAAAACACAGCAGGATTAAATCCAGTTCTAGTGAGAAAGAGGCAGAACCTCATCATGCTATTGGCAATCTGCCATGGCTTTGCAGACTGCAAAGGATGTGTGCTTGATTCAAGTAATTCTACCCTTTGTAAAAATAAGGCAGGGGAGAATGTTGTACGATCTCTCTCCCATTAATGGATTTGTCCTGAACAGATAATATTCAGGAGAACTTTGCTGATATGAAGAGTTTATTAAAGCTTACTAATAAGCAAATACGTATTGTCTCTAACAATTCTACTACAATACTGACATACAAGACCAACTTGTTAACCATCTCTCAATTATGAGACACTAATTTGAACATGTAACATTAAATTATGGTAGGTAATGAAAGTTACTTTGGATGTATTTCATGAAATTCAAAGAAAATATATGCATTGTCAGTGAAAAATTTATCTCAGACTACTGCAATTCCATATTAGGAACCAATCAATTGATCTTTCTCTCAATATCAGATTTTTAATTCTGACAAAAACAATTGTTGAATTTTATTGGTATCTATTCAATGAAAAAAATCAGTTATCCTACTTTTTCTGTTGTAATATTAAATAATTGTAAAGAATTTTAGTGGAGACTTGATAAATATATTTCCAACTGAGTTATATTTTAGGAAATAATTTACAAATCTTCTTTGTTGGGAATGAAGCATTAATTTAGATGATGTCCAAGCTCAATATGTTCAAGATCACTTCATGCAGACTTAGTATATACTTTAGATATTTGTTGAGCTTTGTTTTGTCAGGCACATGGTCATAATAGGGCATCACCATTTTTGAAATGATGGTAGAGTGTATCAGTTAACTTCAAATGCTCATTGTAGCAGCAACCATAATGCCAAGAACTAAGGGACACTCAACATATTACAGATATCCTCTACTTTGTCTTTAATGTGAAGGAAAAAGTTACAGAGACCCTTGGTAAAGAGCTGCAACTACTGATTCTGTAGCTGACAGGACGAGGGAATATATCCTCCACCTGACATAACCCTCAAAAGATTTCCAGTTGTGCTACAAGGAGAATGATAAAGAAACATACAAGGATTATTATTTGCTGAGAGAAGATCTTCAAGTATGAAAGACAACAGTTACACCACAAGCTGTCTGCATGATGGTGGACTGTGTTGACATCTTGTACAACACACAAAATGGTTGCTCTGCTTATGAAGAAATCACATGTGAAGACACATCTGAAGTTTGTTAAGGAGCAGTTATATATATCACATACTGAGTGGAATAATATTTTTCATCTATTGAGACCACTTAAAATCACTGTTTGTAAGAAGAAGAATGAAGAATTGAAACCAAAAAACACAGTCTAAACTGTGAAGGATGAAGTCACTAATGTAAGGGCATGAGGAAGTTTTTCATTCCATGGTAGATGATGACCTCATATAATTGAAGGAAGAATGAATAGAGCCATATACCAAGATTTATTGAACAAGAACTTCCTTGCCTTTGTCCAAGCTTTAAAAATGAAGTGCAATTGAGTGTTTCAACAGAACAACAAATCCTAAAAATACCACAAATGCAACCAAACAGTGGTTTGAAAATAAGAAAATCAACCGAGTGAAGTGGCCTAGTCTGTTCACCTAACATGAACCCTTGTGTTCCTGTCTATCAACCTAGTAATGTCTGATGAAACTGAACTGAACTGAACTGTTGTGATGAAGAGTGGTTGAGGTTAACTTTATAGGAATTGAATGGAGGTTTGTGTTATCAACACAGTATTAAGTTTTGTTTGCTTTGTGTAGACATACTAAATACTGTCTTTATTTTTTTTTTCTTAAATTATAATTTTATGGAAATTCATCTGTTGATATTTCTTATATTTACTAATGTAAAAAAGATAAAACCTTTATTTGGTGTAATTTTGATGGAATATTTACATGTAAGCAAATAGAGGAAAATTTTTGTAGCATATCTTTACTTCTTTTTGCTAGTATTTGTATATCATCAGTCACCAAAGTTGTTCAAAGTACAAACTGGACATCTAAGCCACAATTTCTTTATCAATTCCATCTTTTTTACCATTTTCACTTTTGCTTCCAACTATATCTCCTGCCAGTCTTGCAGAGAGTTAGTTTTTATATCAAGAAATAAAGTTTGATTCTGGCGGTTTGGGTGTCAAAAGCAATTTCTATCAAATAAGATTTTTCTTTTCTTTCTTATTTTGTATATGAAAAACACAGCAAATGATAAATGCTATCAAATTCTATTTTAAGTAAATTTTACTATACCGTATAAAATGTCTAAGAAAGATGAAAAAAGAATGCTTATGTATGCATGTATTTATATATATATATATATAAAGGGAATGCTGAAAAGTTTTTCATGTCTCACTTCTTAAAATCAGTACTTTAATGACCAACCATTAGAAATGGTTTGAGGTCAATAACTTTTCAGCACCCTCTCATATTATATGAGAAGTGGCCTAGTCAGTTCTCCTAACATGAACCCAAATAAAATTTGTGTTCCTGTCCATCAACCTAGTAATGTTTGATGAAACTGAACAGTTGTGAAGAGTGGTTGAGGCTAACTTTATAGGAATTTTATCGAGTTTGGTGATATCAACAGAGTATATATATATATATATATAACTACCCTGGACCAACTGGAGGAAATTACGCTTAGACTCATGGAAATTACCAATAAATCTGAAGCTCAACACCAGTTTAAAAATATTAAAGAAAATGAATGCATTATACAAAGGTACTATTCACTCTACCTAATGATAATGTTATTAAGCTTATCAGACGATATGAAAAGAATTTACATAAAATAGACAAAACTTGTCTATATTATTTAATAAAACATGCATCAATGAAAAAATGCTGCCTAAATACACACAATTTAAATATATATATATATATATATATATATATATATATATATATATATATATACACACACACACGGAAATAATAAAATGACTCAATTAACAGCTTTGTTGAGGTTTACTTTAAACTTAAAAATACTTAAAACTAGAAATGTGTTTTGTTGCTATGAGTACTTGGCAAGTAATTTTTTCCTCATTATATGTTAAATCTATTTAGTGAGAATTCATCAACTTAGTGATTACTTTGACCATTTTCAGATTCTGGCATGTTTGATAACTTTCTGGGAGTTTCAAATTGAACTTTTTTTTTTCTAGAAAGTTAAAGTCAAAATGTTGTGATTATAACAACAAAGATTAGGATACTAGTTTAAAAAGTTTAACGAATAATCATAATTCATTATCTTAGGAATTCAAGCAGGAAGGGTTTTTTCATTCCTGGAATATTGAAATTTAATTAATTTTTTCATAATCCATTCAATATAAAATCAATCAAAACAAAGCATTCTTTCATATACTTTCCAGATAATCACCTGCCAACTCTTGCAGGTAAAGAGAATGTGCTAAACACAATAAAAATGTTGACACTGACAGTATTTTCATTTTTTTTTTTTAATTTATTTTTAATTTTGAAGTAATTTGTACAAAATGGCAAAATCAAAGCAACTAGACAAAGCATTGTGGTGAGGATAAAAATGAAATTTTATTCCAAGAAGTCTACTCTCAAAGAAGTTAAAGATGTCTAGACATGGTGTGAAATATTTGTGGTAAAGGCTGTTAGAAACTGATGCAAGTATTGACAGAAACTGACTGGAGCACCAAAAGTGACAACTGCTACTGCCGATAAACACAGTTGATTATTAAGAGCAAAAGATATAGAAGGAAAACTACTCCAGAGTTGACAGCCTCTTGATAGCAACCTGTTGCTCTCAACTGTGAAAATCAACTTAGGGCTCAGGGAGTGCATAGCTATCAAGAAAAACCCATTACAGAAGATGAATAAGCAGAAAAGACTTATGTGCAAAAAAAAAACAAACAAAAGTATAAAAACTGGACATTGAAAGTGACAAAATGTATTGTGGACAGATGAGTTCAAATTTAAATTTTTGTTAGTATGAGAAGAAGGTATGTGAGAAGAAAATCAGGAGAAAGACTGAATGATAAATTCACCTATGAACAAGACAATGATCCAAAACAAAATTTTTGAAATTATGATTTGACTGCTTTCTGACCACTCTCCCATTGAATTAGTATCGGATAAATTGGATAAAAGAGTTTGAAGAGAATATCCAAAGAATGAGAGTTAGCTTTTTCAGTCTTTGTAGAATGCTTCAGAATGTCTATCTTTTTTTTCTTTTTTTTAAACTCTTGGAAATAATGCCAAGAATTTGTAAAACCATAACTGAGGCAAATGGTGATTTTATTGACGAAAACAAAATATGATGCTGTTGTATGATAATTTTTCATAGTGCTTATTTTTGTCGAAATAAATACAAATATACTGTAGTTAGTGAAATTTAGTCTTTTACTTAAAAAGAAAATACAAAAATATCTCCTTTTAAGTTGTTTTTTTTTTTTTTAAGACATGCAGGGTGGCTCCCAAACATTTTGCCCTGTGTGTGTGTTATACACACATAGGATCAATAGCCAACTAGCATAGGATGTAAAAATACCTGGCTTAGTGTCCAGGTGCATAGTATCTAACTAGGAAAAAAAAAAACCTGTAAAACTTGTAACTTTTAAAAATTTTATGTACAGGCATTGCTTGATATTGTAATTATATCTTGTGATAATCATGTTTGACAATGTAGTAGGAACCATCATTCACACACACATACATATATAAGCTCTATCTAACCACATTGAGCACTGTTTTGTTTACACATTATATTAAATTATTTGGTAGTAAGAGGAGAGTGTGAAACGAAAAACAACATAAAGACTGAAGGATGAATGTGTGGTTCCAACAGTTAATCAGTGGGTGGGGATTTTATAGTGGGGGTATATTTGGGGGAGAGAGGGAATCATGAAAAAAGAACAATATCATTTGATTTTATAGAGATGTACTATACCATTTGGCTTACACATAATTGGAAAAAAAATTCACCTTTCAACAAGACAATGATCCAAAATGCTTTCCTAAATTATTTCAAAATTACCGTGAAAAGTGAGAGAAAAAAAAAACTTAAAAAAATATGATTGGCCGTCTCAATTTCCTGACCTTTCCCCTGTTGAATTAGTATCAGATGAATTGGATATAGGTGAGTTGGAAGAGAATACCAAAAATGTGAGGGTGAGCTTTTTCAGTGTTTGAAGAATGCTTCAAAAAGTCTATCTTATTTTTTTAAATCTTGGAAATAATGACATGAATTTGTAAAACAGTAATTGAGGCAAGTGGTGGTTTTATTGACGAAAACAAAATATGATGCTGTTGTATGATAATTTTTTAAAACCAAATATTGTGTTGTATGATCATTTTTTTTTTTATAGAAACAGGCTTATTTTTTTTTTCAAAATAAAAGCAAATACACTATAGTTATTGAAATTTTAGCTTTTACTATCTGATTTTAATGTTTTTTTTTTTAAAGAAAGAGATGGTGGCCCTAAACTTTTTGACTATGGTGTGTGTGTGTGTATATATATATAGTATGAACAATGCATGACTGCAAAACTCAAAATTCCAGAAACAGCTTGACCATAAAATTTTACAGTGTTGCATTTTATTTAAATCATTGGATTTATTTATTTTGGTTATTATTCCTTCATAAACTATTCAGATTAATATCCTCATCTTTTCTGTTTCACTACAAATCTATAAGAATAACTCACAAATCCACCATCAAGTATGATAAAATGTTGAAATGTCAACAAACTCTTCTTTAAAAGAGATAATTCCTGTTGTATGTATGATCATGGCTTTTCTCCTGGAAAGTTTAACTTCAGTATGAGTGGGTAGAGCAGCATCTGTAATAGTTGGAGAGCTCTATGCAGCAGTGATAGTCCCAGCTGTGGGGAGTCCACCTGAAGAAGGCATTATTTGCTAGTGTTGTCTTGGTACTGTTGTTGTTTTTTTTCTTTTGACACTGTGCATTATTTCTTCAATAGCATGTCTGAGATTCTTTACTCTATGTTTTAAACATTCTGCAAAGTTGCAGACACTAATGAGAACAGTCACTTTCAATGTCTTCCTATTTCTCAATATTCATGTGCAGTGACTCATGTCCCTCTTACAGATAACTTGAAAATGAACATGGGCCTGCCTTTGTGCTTTCTTGCCAGGGGCCTGGTCACCATTCAACAATATGCTGGAGAATCCAATATTGCTGCATTTATGGAAAGCCTTGAAAAATATTACTTTTTTTTTTTTTTTTTTTTTACATTGCTATCTTCATTACCATTCCGATTTAATACTTTATTGCTTTTTTATTTCTTGAATCAGAGAACAGCTTTCCATAATTTTTATTTCTTCAATCTAAGAACAGCTTTCCATATGAAATTTTATTTATTGAATCTGAGAACAGCTTTCCTTATGAGGTTTTCTTTCTTGAACCTAAAAATTGCTTTCCATATGAGCTTTTATTTCTTGAATCTGAGAACTGCTTTCCATAGTTTTTATTTCTTGAATCTAAGAACAGCGTTCCATATGAGTTTTCATTTCTTGAATCTGAGAACAGCTTTCCATGAGTTTTTATATCTTGATTCTGAGAACTGCTTTACATATGAGGTTTTATTTCTTGAATCTGAGAGGCTTTGCTATATGATATAAAGTTACAGCACATATCATTTGAAGTCTGATTTTTTATTCAAAATCTCCACAATTTTAGTTAGAAAATTGAAGAACATACTATGTGGCAATAAAAAAACAACAAATAAATTAAGATATCGTGTACATTAACAACAAACTTTTTTTCTTATTTTAATAAAGTAGTGAATTATAATATTGGTATACAAATATTTTTAATAATAGTGTTATTTGCAAAACTCATAAAACCTGCAAATATCATTTATTTTGTTCCTATAATGATTTTGAGAAGCCTTTTCAAAAGAAATATCATTAAGAAAATACAGTAAATTTCTGATGGGTGTTTTCTGTTTGTTTCTTTATATTACAAGAAATTTTGTTTACTTTTATTTATTAGGTTGGTGCAAAAATAATGACGTATTTTTAACGTCAAAAACCGTCATTATTTTTGCACCAACCTAATACTTATCCATAATATAAAGTTTAGTATCAGTAAGTTACACCAGGCTTAGACTCACTGAAAACAGAATGAACAACAACTGAGCAGTACTAAAATAAAGATGAGATATAAATAGCATACAAGAACAATCTCTGCAAATTTAATAAAGGGTTGAGTTTAAAATTAACTGAAGGTTAAATGGAACAATAGACACCTGAAGAAGGCTGGAGAGCACACTAGCTAAAGCACTGAGATAATAACAACAAAAATGAGGACATTGGAGGCAAATATAAATAATGATAACTGCTCATCCCAGAAATTCAGAGAGAAAATAAACCACAAAATTAACACATCACCTAAGGATAAAAATACTACTCTACAAATTGTTCAAATTAATCTTGTCATTGTTTTCATTCAGCCTTCTTCAGGTGTGTGTCACTTTCAAGACTTCTTCAGAGTTGTTTAGGATTCTCATTTTCTCTCTTCATGTGACCAATTAACAGAGCAAAGTCTGAAATTGACACAAGACATTTATGGAATAATGACAATACTTCATGCTAGAATTTCAGAAAAACATTTGACGTAAAATGAAAATAGATAAGATGCCTGTCAAAAATAATAAAATGCCTTTTGTGATGTCAGGATTGTGCGTGGTTTGCAGCTCCGGACAGGATGATAGATGAGCTCAAGTTGGGAGACTCAACTCTGACACGATTTCCCACCCTCATAACTAGAGAGAAGATAGCAACAATTGACTAACAAGAAGCGTTACTATCATGCCTCCTATTTACTCACCTTAAGTGGTTTTGAAAGAAGGTTAAAATTATAGAGAAGCTCATCAGAAAATATCTATGCTACAAAAGGCTGCATATATAAATCAGCTTAAGACTGCATCAGCAGACCCATTATAAATGTCAATAGCATACAGAAAATCTAAACTGAGTGAGGCAAGGATGATGAGTCAATGAAGAATTTTATAAGCAAGAAAGAATAGTGTCAGCATTTTGTATGTAGATTGAGCAAATTAGTGCATACTTTGGTATGTTCACTACATCAGGATGGAACTTGTCAGATCAATTATTGAATTCCTTTGTCAAAAGACCTAAAGGATGATGAAATGAAACAAAGGAACTGAAAGAACGCTGTAAATTACTTTGGTTTAAACATTGTGACAAAAACAACAAGCATGAGGATATTTGCTGACACACTATTTTAGTTCACCTATATAATGTCATCCATGTTTTTTTTAAAATTGCTAATATAAATTGCTATACAAATCTACTTGAAATTTATTATAACATTTACTGCTACCTTGGATATTTGAACCCTTACATAATACCATCTATGTTTTTGGTAGAGATACCATTAGAAATAGTCATATAAAACTATTTCTGCTTTATTTTGGACAAACCTGATGTTAATGCATGTCTTTTAGGCAAAACAATAAAGAGAACTGACAAAAGCTATGATGCCATTAGCTATTGACACTACCTGAAATGAATGCATAGGTGCATCAAAGGAAATATGCAACATCACACAAAATACATATGCACATTGTGCAACAGTAAATGTGTTAAAAAGAAATGCAACCCTTTTTTTTTTTTTTTTTTATTCCTATTCACAAATTTGTATTTTTTTAATGTCTGAATCAGGGAGGAAAGAAGTGTAGTCTGCAGAGAATAGAATAGGAAGAAAACAATGTTTCTTTCTTTTTTCTTTGAGCCACCTAAAGTTATTGACATTTGAAGCTGCAACACATTCTGATATGACACACGCTCACTAGACAATTCTGACACAGTAGTCAATATAACAAAACTATGTGTCTTTATATACACATAAAAATCATTGTATTGACAAAATGTTGGATTTCAGCTTTCCACAGATAATTTACAATTAATTTTTAGACTCTGCAATGTGTGAGTTTGTCCAGCTGGGTGGACTTAAAATCTATCATTTACTGAAAGCCATCAGCTGAGGAAAACATCTCAGCTGGCCCATTGTATCTTAAACATATCATACAGTGGAAATTAATTAGTGAACCAGTGTTATTTATATTGTGGAGAAAAGAGTCGAGTGATTTTTAAAGACATCCAACAATGTGGTCATATTTACTGAACAAAGTATGGTGTTGGTGGAATAGGGTGAGGAAGAATGTTGTGTGTTCATTTTTCAAGTGGGGAGAGAGTCTCTCTCTCTCTCTCTCCCTGCATTCAAAATCATGTTTATTTGTTCCTTCAGTAGAAACCCCAAATTTCTGATACCAACAGGACATAAGCAGTCGTCTCAGTCATGTGAATTATCCACCCCCATATTGTAATCATTATTACGAGCATATTTGTAAAAAAAGATGTATTTTTTATGCCTGGCTCAGCACTTTTGGTGAGGATCAGTCTGTGTGCTTTGTACAGGATCAAAGTATTGTTCCTTGCCCCTCTGCCTCAGATCAATAGAGTCAGATCTAGACTCTTATATGAATGTCATGCACAATGTCCAAGTTGTTCAGAAATCTTCACAGTATCTGTATACAACTACTTTCTGATACCAAAAATTAAAACTGGCTTCAAACAAATAAATCATTTGAATCATAAAGAAGACAATCCTTCATCAGACCCCCCCCCCTGGAGTGGCACTATAAAATCATAGATTAAGAACTTTAACAAATAACAAAAAGCACACATCACTTCAAGACTTCCCAGGGTAATAACAACAATGGGTAGCACTTAGAACCAGAAAGGAAAATAAATGATATAATCAAACTGCTAACCTTTCACAACACTACCATAAAATCCCATCTGTAGTATAATTTTTGGAAAAAAGGTTTTAATAAAAATATTTCAATTGACTGTAAGGCTGTTTAGTCAATGAATGCCAAATGTTTCTTGAATAGAAAATGTTTAATTTTATCATTATAATTTGATAGCCCTTTTGCTATTAGGTTGGTGCAAAAATAATGTCGTTTTCTCACATAGTAACATATGTGAGAAAACAACATTATTTTTGCACCAACCTAATAAAAGATTAGTGTATTATCTGTATGCTGTTTAAAAAGTATTATATATATATATATATATATATATATAGATATATTAGTATGACCACACACACACACAAAATATATATGCACCTGCACACACACACTATATATATATATATATATATATATATATTTATTGCATTTTATAGATGTCAATTATGTTGCTGTTGTTGTGGGTATATGTATAGTTTAGGATGAGATTGAGTAAGAAGATTGTTACATCAATAATCTGAGTGAGGAGAGCCTTCCTACATTTAAATTCCTCCTTTTACCTGTGTTCAAACACCAACCTAGCTTCATTATTGAAAGAATGACCAAAATGAAATTTCAAAAAAATCATAAATATATCATTTTTTTTCTCTGTTATAAAAATGCAAAGGAAATTGTTTCCATGTCACGACATGCGAAACATTTGGCCAGTGATAAACAGAAATCAGAGAAACAATGACAATTCTTGTAACCATTTTTTTAAGGCAAAAGAATGGAAATAGATTGAATGTCTGATTTACAGGATACTTACCTTGATGAATTCTACATAATCCTCATGAGTTCCTTTCTGTGGCGCATAGTAAACACCACTAGTGGAAAACTTGTACTTTGGTTCTGCAATAATGGCCGGATTATAGAAGTCTGCTAGAATGGTAGTCAAGCAACGCATGTCCCAAACATCAGTAACACGTCCTCCATAGTTACACTGACCTGTCATGTAGGTAATTGCATCGTATGGAATCTCTTCATATTCATTAATAAACATCTGAAAATGAACAAATAAGCAGAATAACCAATTGTTTTGATTTGATTTCATAGACAATAAAAAAAACAAAACAATTCAACTCTAATACAAGAGAGTGTGATTTAGTTGTGAAAACAAATAAAGCACATCATCATCATCATCATCATTGTGAGCAAAGATAAAAGCCCAGTATGAAGCTAATTCTTTTATATATTGTTGAAATAAATTTGGGATTCTGGATGAAAAGATTTCTGATTAGTATAACAATGGAAAAACCTTGGTTGGTTGATTTTGTTTAACAGCATATCAATATTTCTATGGGTTATTTAATGCCAAAATCTAAATATATTGAAGACAGTTTTATGGCTTCAACTAAATATATTTTGAATGCAATTGTATGCTTTCAAATAAACATAAAATGTATTGTTGATTGGCTGATTTTGTTTAGCGGCATATCAACATCTCTATGGGTTATTTAATGACAAAATCTAAATATGTTGAATGTAATTTTATGCTATTTTGTACATAATTTTGTACATTCAAGGTAAAGGTATGTTTTTTAGATATATAATTTGTAGATCATGAAATGTATTGTTGGTAATTTTACTATAAACATGCATTTTGATATTTGTTTTGTGTTGCCTTGAGTGTCATTTTGCTATAAAAACATATTGTTGGTAATTTTATTATAAAAGTTTATTTGCCCATAGCTGGAACCCTAACAGGTGCTACCACACCGGGGGGGGGTCAGGGTAGACCTGGCAACAACAGCAATTAAGAGGTGGTTCCATGCTTCTCAAAACCTCCAATCTCCCAATCAGAAGCCTTGCTGCTGGATGTAGTTTATTGTCATATCCAAGACAGAATGGAGAAAAGAAGAGAGATGATGATGATGACACTCAACGCTATTTCATTTAATAGATATAAATATATTTGGGAAAAATCACATTTCATCTATCATCAAAGATTTTTTTTTCTGAATAGTTATTAAGTTTAGATTTATAAAGAGAACAAAGTCAAATGGGGGGGGGAGGGAAAGGAAGATTAGGTTGTGTTGTTTGTTCAAGGTGGGGAGGCTCTGTCTGAAACAATAGCTTTTACCTAACCTTCAATACTGACATCTGGCACCAGGTTAGAAATACAAAACTGTCTCAACCACAAAGCAGACCAAAATTTTTTTTTCCTTTTGGATAAATACTCAGTGTTTGAGTTAAAGATTTCTTGATTGGTTAGTTTTTGCAAAACACCTATCAAAAAATAAATTTTAGTTGCTTTCCTTGCTAACAATTTTTCATTAGAAAGGAAAAAAATTCAAAAACAGATAAGAACTGATTTGATGTTTAATTTCCATTAATAGGACAAAACTTACTTGAAGTTGTCGGACAGATATCCTAAGATCCGATTCATTGAAACCATAAGGAATGTTCCAGCCAATAGGACCAAACTTTCGACGTTCTTGCACCAGAGCATGGAAGAAGCAAAGACCAAAGAGTAACTTCTCAAATTGCTACAATTAAAAACAATATATCAGTTATTAAATAATTTAGAAATTCATATTCTATAGTTCAAAGAATCAGTGAGTGTGTGTGTGTGTCAGCTGACCTGATTTGTTTGCTTTTGCAAAACAAAATATTGTTATCAGTAAGAGTTGAAAAAAGATAAAGAAATTATAATGCTTAAATATTGTTTGCTATGGGGTTATGGTTGACTTATTACTGATAATGTTTTCATTTCTTAGACTAATTAATTCTTTCAATCAACCGATTCTTTTATGTCATGCTTGAATTTTGATGATACCAAAATGAAGTACTTTGAATTTTAAGGGTACATGGGCCTTTCAATTTTACTGTACTGAGATCAGAAATACAATAGACAGACATGTTTGTTGAATGAAAAAGACAACTGCCCTGTCAACTAATTGCAGTGAGAAACTTTAATTTATCAGGTTTTCTGAAGAATTACAAAATTATCTTGGGTACTTCAGAGGTACTAATTTTTAGTACTACAAGCGGTGGTTTGCCTGAAATGTTCTGATATAAGAATGTCCCCTATGACAGCAAATACCATCTGACCACTTAAGGCTAATTAACTCTTATGGAAAGATAAAGGAATATGTGAGTGGAAGAGAAAGAAAACTTGTTAAACTTGACTCCATACAGGAATGCAATGTTGTTGTGGTCATTCAAATGCACAAATTCATCAGTCAAAAGAACTGCCCTCCTTGAACTAAAGATTTCCCAACAAACATAAATCTTTTCAAAAAAGTTTCCTCCTAATGATGCCCACCATACCTGAAACTTTATAAGCACCACCAAACTTTCAGTACACACAAACAATGATAACTTGACAAGAAGCAACATTGCTCAGTTTACTGTTATGATTACAGATGCATATATATTAGTTATTAGGTATGGAAAAATGCAGGGGCATATTTGCATTTCTCTAGGATGTTTATTCTTCAAAAGAAAATGAACATATTTACCAATGCATCCCTGATGTTTACATGTTATCTTTCATGTTAGCATAAAGGAATTTTTTTGAATTTTTTTTTTTTTTTTTTTTTGAATTTTTTATTATATTTTAAGTTCTTTTCTTCAGGGTTTAACAGTGATTTACTTTTTATGAAGCAGTTTCATAACCATATCTCACTATATTTTAAACACATTTAATTTTATACTTACTTGGAGTTGATCTGATAAGATTAATAAATATTTGGGGGGAGGTGCTAAAGTTTTCTTATTCTCAGGATGGTATAAATAAACATTACAAAATTAACACTTCAATTAAAACTTATTACCTACAGGCTCATTTTGTTTTGTTTTTTTTAGAAATGTCTTCTTCAAAGACAATTAATTAAAAAGGAAAATTAGCATCAATTATTGAAAGCAAATACAACAGGTAAAATCCTAGTTAGGATTTTGCTGTATCAATCAAATGCTCACATTGTGGATATGATACTGCCAGAGTTACAAAATCTGGTGTTTCTGCTATGTATTTAGTGATTCTTGATAAAATTCAAAGAAGAATCTACAATGTTATTGCTCCTGGCCTGGCATATCAGCTTCAGTCCCTTTCCTACCAATGTAATGCAGCTTCCCAGTACCTTTTCTATAAATACTTTCATGGTAATTGTACTGACAAACTTTCTTGTCTGGTACCAGGACTTTATGAATTACATGCAATACTAGATTGGTGGCAATGTCTCATCATTTTACTGTTGAAATGGTTAGATTTCACTGTAAGTTCTATGCTAACAGTTTCTTCCCTAGTGCTACTCACTTGTGGAACTCTCTTCCGGCTTCTTTCTTCCCAATCAACTTTGATCTTCTAAGAGATTGGCATCAAGGCCTCATCATTTTACAGTTGAAATGGCTACATGTAACCGTAAGTTCGATGCTAATAGTTTCTTTTATCGCACTTCTTTCTTGTAGAACTCTCTTCCAGTTTCTTCCTTTCCAGTCAACTGACACCATCAAAAATTTAAATGCAATGTCAATCGTTATCTTCTCTCTTCTTAATTATTGTTCTTTTATCATTTTCTCTCCTTAATAGTAGTTTTTTTCTGATACTCTCTAACACTCAGAAACCACCTGTGTCTTAGACACTTTATTGCCTTTTTTGGGGTGAAATGATTTAAAAAAAAAAATACTAATGCATTGTTTCAAAATGTAAATATGGAAATAGTGAATACATTTCAATAAAGTTCCTTTGGAGGAGAACTAAAAGTTTAACTGAAGCAAAGTTATAGATGCACATGCCTAATCAAATTTGTTGTTTTTTGTTGGATAGGACATATTTACAAATGAAAAAATATGTCTACTGTGTGTGTGTGTGTGTGTGTGTATATATATATATATATGTGTGTGTAGTAAAAGTACAGAATATATTCTTACATAAATAGCAAAAAGGTCTTCTTTTATGTGCTGTGTCTCTTCAGGATGTAGGCGATCATGGCTCTCCATTTCTTCCTGTCCCTTGTAGCTCTCAATAAGTTTTGTCTTTATGTTATTTCTCCCAGACCTTGTTCTGCCATCCAATTGCTTAAGCCCATTATGTCATGCATTACTTTCTCTTGTCCCACTTTCCCTCTATCTGCCCTGTAAGTATCTTATTTTCTAAGCCCTCTTTTCTCATTACATGCCTCAGAAATTTCAGCTGCCTCTTTCTGATGTTAAGTATAAGTTTCCTTTTTTTTTTTTTTGTATTCTCTCTAAAACCTCATCATTGCTAACATGTTCTGTCCATGGTATTCTTAGCATCCTTCAGTAGAACTATACATCTGTTGCCTTGAGTAAGAACTCCAATACAAACATTTCAGAGTGTTTGGGTGTCAATCAGAGGACAGTGCAGATGATTCGGAAAGAATTGGAGGAGTCTAATGGTGATTACAAAGTTGTTTGGCGTGATCACTAGTGATGACAATGTTATACCTCTATTCATTTTTCCACAGGGTCTCAGACTGAACATGGAGTCCTACATCAATTAACTTGAGAGGTAATCCTGTCCTGGGTCAAGAGAGTGACTGCTGGAAGACCCTATCTCTGATAACAGGACTCTGCACCATGCCCCACAAGCATTGGAACCCAGTGATGGCTGTTAAACAATTTCAGTGACCACATCAATCCTTACATCTGGCCACCAAACTCCCCAGACTGCAACCCCTCTGATTATTATGTGAGAGACCAACAAAACTTCTTGCAATACCAAAGATGGACTGAAGGCAAGGATTATGGCAGCATTCACCAGCTTAAACAAGGAGACCGTTCAGAAGAGTTGCAGGAGATTTTGAAGTTGTTTGGAGGCTGTGGTAGAAGCTAATGGTTATTTTATTGAATAAATTTACCTTTTAGTATTTAAAGATATTTTTGTATAATTTCAGTAAATATATCTTCTGAAATATATATGAAATGTCAGTGTTAGTTTCATTTTTGTGTAATTTAGATAACATTTTATCCATTGCATCCTATATATATGTGTGTGTGTGGATCGATATATATATATTGTTTGTGCAACACTTTTCCCAAAGTTCACAGATATTACACTCTTATCCTAGACAAAAGACTGGGAAGTAAGATTTTCATCTTTGGCATATCAAACAAATAATTAACTGATCCTCAGTAGATATCTGTAAATAATCATATCATTTTTTGACAGGCACTATTCTCATATAAATCTCAGAAAGTGAACTATAATGATTCATAGCAATTTCCCTTTGCATCTGTATCAAAGCACAACTATGATTTGTTCATTGACTCTACCATTTTGCATTTTTACCTCTACTGTAAATAAAGGATCACAAAAAAGAAAAAAAAAAGAACTGTCAGCAGCAACTTTAAAATCATTGAATTGAGAAATCCTGCCAAAGAGTAAAAGATCAGGAAAATGAAATTAACAGAGTTCAAATTTCAACTGAGGTTGTGTTTACTTAGCACTAAGACTTTTGACAAAGGCATGAATTAGCTCCCCTTATATCATAAACTATCTCCTCATTAACATTCCATGTTTGGTGAGTAGATACTTGAGCAAATCGCTCACCCATAGCTAGTACTTAGGCAGTAGTAGTAGTAGTAGAAAGTTGTTACACCTGTTATTATCCTTGACAGGGAGTGGTCATTAAAAAGTCCTTAAGAAATCATAAGCGGGTCAAACTAATGGGCAGTAGTAGTAGTAGTATTTAGATAATTATGAAGAGAATGAATGAGAAGTCAAGTGATTTACCAGTTCTTTGCCTTTGGCACCACTAAAGAATGTTGCATCACTGATAGGGTCACTAAGATAAGACTGGAGCAAATTTTGACGGAGACCTGTTGGTGGTTCATTGGTCATCTTCACACCATTCTGTAAAACGGTTACTGGAAACTGGAAAATGTGAAACAATACATTTAAGTTTGAAGAAGGACTTGAGTTTTTGACTTGGTTTAGTGGTTACAACAGAGAAGTGGCATTTGGGTTGACAGAGGTTCCGTCCTAAATACTGGATGAGTCAAGGATACTTGTAGCCACATGCCACCTTAAGGGAGAATACTGCCCCCAGAATCTACCATTTTAACTGACATGCAATATATCTGATTGATAGAGTGAACTGAGAAAAAAAAAGAAAATATTTCCAATTTTGTTTCACTGTTATCTTTCAGGGAACTTCCTAATCCCATCCTCCTAGAACTCCTGTATGTATCCTTTGTAGTCTTCCAAGGAATTGGAATATTTTTCTCAAAGAGAGTTCTCTAATCGAGTGAATATAATTGATAAGTGAAGACTTGCCAATAAAGTAATAACAATTTTGGCCTGTTCACCAATATTTCATCTTTTGTCTTTAATTATGAATATTTTGTCATTTTTGGTCTTACTGGCAGCAGTAGTTGAAGAAGAAGAAGAAGAAGTTCCGAGCAGACTATTCCATTTCAATTTCACCCCATGCACAGCATCACATTCTTTGAATGACTATCAGACTTTGAGACAGTTCATACTTGTTTGTCTTATTAATGACAATTGTCTGCAATTGATTATTAAATAATCTACCTTTTGCTTATTAATAATATGGAATTGATAAAAGAGTAAAATAGGAATTTTTGTGAAGATGAAGAGTTCTCATTATTTCATCAAATATTTTCTTTTCTGTTGTTATTAATGTATTTTCTTCCTCAGGTACTTTTCATATCTGTTCTTTAGAATCTACTGATTCTGTTAAGTACAACAAAAATTAAGATAACTGAAGGATTCAGCATATAAAAAACATTCTACAAGTAATGCTATTTTCCTGAATACTGACAATCCTTTTCTCCCAGATTTTCCATGCATTTCATTATTAAAATCATTAGCAATATATTTACATAATATAATAAGCCTATTTTATCAGAAACTTAATTGCAAAAGTCTCACCTTAGGTGAAGGATAACTGGTTAGCCAAAGTCGAAAATCAGAGCTAGTGTTTTCTGGGCTAAGTTCTTCGCAAATCTTTTCCATGGCTGTCATCCATGACACTGCTAAGTGGCAATTTTGTAGCAACACCCAACTTCCTTCACTCTTGGCATTAGAAATCATCTTGGCAGCAATTGGACCCTAAAAAGAACAACATAACCAAAACAATTTTGATTAAAAGTCTTTTGAGCAACAGATTAAATGAAAGACATGATGAAATTCTTTGTGAAATATCAATAAGTCTCTGGACTGGGCAGTGAGTTTGAAGAATAACTTACATTAATGTACATGGACTCACTCCTAACCAGCTAGTTTTTCAATAATGATCCTTACCTAGACAATAATTTGGTTAATTGCCCTCCAACCTTTGAAAGAATTACAACTAGCAAAGTGATAGTTGATAATTTAAATGTAAAATCTACAACAAGAAAAGTCTGCATAAAAAAGTTAATCATCTGTGAAATTCAAAAGGGCTCTGACAAACTGACAAGACCTAGTTTGGCATTAATCTACAACAATAGATTTAACATATTACAAGAGCAATAATTCTGCTCCTGGTGTTAATCATTTCAAGGATAAACTGCTGTCACTTCAGGACAATAACAAGGATAACTTGATCTTGCAGCTTGGATTTTGCAAGATGAATTTGTGGCTTATGCAAATTTCCTAGCCTCAGCCACTCAATAAAAAGAGCATGAATGAGAAAACATCAGACAGGCTGTAGAGGCCAAGTCGAGTGGTTATACTCTGTGTGGGGAGTTTCACAGTAGACACACAAATTGAGACTGAAAAGAAGAGAGGGTACAACTGGTATTCTAAACTACTGAAATAGTTTGTCACAAAAAAGGTACAGCTGTTTGAAATACCAGTTGTACCCTTTCTTCTTTTTAAAGAGATTCAAGAAGTCAATAAAATGGTGCTTGTCTGGTTCTAAAATAGATGAAGAAATTTACAAGAAATGTAACAAAGAAAAAAACTTTACATTTCTGGAAATAACATTAACAGAAATACTTGTACCAAGTTATTTTCATAGGTTCAACTGAATTCCGTCTCAGTTTTAAACAAGGCTTATAAACAATATATGACAGTTGACTTATTCCAAAAGTAATATAAAAGAAAATATAACAGATCTAAAAGGGATTTTCAAAAAACAAGATCATCAGGTAAAAGCAGAATGCTAAAGTAAAATAAATTTAAAAGAAAAAGAAAACTAATTATTTTATTAAAAAAAATACTTGTCAGAAAAAGATTTTTTTTATTGTGTACCTCAAGATTAAAAGCACACAGTCTACATATTTACATCAAATTTAGATTTGGTATGAGGCCAATCAGACTACTTTTAAGGAATTGGTAATTGTTTAAAACAAGAACACTGGAATTAAAAACTAATATAATTCCATTTTTGAATTGAAAATTTAAAAAAAACTGAGGAAAATATTTTTTCATTTTTGTGAATTTTGTTTTTCTCTTTTTAGGGTCCAATTGCTGCCAATTTATTTTTGGTATGATGTGCGTTTTGTTTTTAATTTCCCAGATATACTTAGAAAGCATTGTGCTGTTCACATATTTACTATTTGTAAAGATGTTTTGTGTGTATAATTTCTTTGTTTCCAGGGTCCTTCAGTTATTCCTATGTATACTTTTTCTTCATTATCTGGTGATTTTATCGTGGCTTGGTATATTACGTTGTTTTGTAAACAATTACCGTTTAAGGGACATTCGTTCTTTATTCTGCAGTTGCATGTGGGTTTAATTTATTCATGTGGTTTTTTTGATAATTTTCCTGTTGTGCTTTTTTATCATTTGTGCCATGTTCTCAGTGCAACTATAGCTGATTTTTACTGTGTTTTTGTTGAATATTTTGTGTAGGGGGCTTGATTCCAGGAAGTGTTTGTGTAAGAGTTTGAAGAATATTTTTCCTATGTTAGTTTTTACGTTTTTGCTGTATGGTGGGTTGAACCATCTGATATTTCTTTTCCTGTTGGCCTTTTTTGTGTTCTGTGGTGAGTATGTGAGTGTTGCTGGGAATCTGCTAGCTTTTAGGGCTGTTTCATAGTCTTTCTTAGCTTTGTTAAATATGGATTCATTGGAGGAATTGTTGGAAAGCCTGCAGTTAATCGATTTTGGTATCTGTTTGATTATAGAAGGCAGGTGATTGGAAGATGTGTGTATATAGAGTGGTTTATCATTGGGTTTTCTATATGGTTTATATGTGCCTTTTCTTAGGTTGAAGGTAACATCTAGAAAATCTACTTTGTTTAGGTTAGTTTTTATATCTATGTCGAAGCTGTTATTTTTAAAAATCTTTATTATTGCTTTTCTAGTTTTGTTTGTTAAAGTTTCTTAAGATTATGAGACCGTCGTCCCTGTAGAGTCCTGTGTCATTTCCATCTATTATTGTGCTTAGTTCATGTAGTAAGTAAATACCTATGATTTCGCATATCTCTGCACCGTCAAAGCTTCCCATTGTAGTGTCAAATATCCCATCTTTCTTTATCCATGCTTCTTTATTGTAGAATAATAATGATTTACGGGAGTGCTTAATGATGTTGATTTCGCTTGGTTTTATTATTATTATTTGTTCCTGAGCTAAGTTGATGGCCTTATCTAACATGCATTCTGTTATGGATGGGTAAAATTCTTTTATGTCTAATTGTAGGAATTGGCAATTTTGTTTGTTATTTATGCTGTGGAACCAGTCAATAGTTACTTTTGTGATTTTCCACTGGTTTACTCCTAACTTCTTTCTAAGTTCAGAATTAATTCTTTCTAGTATCATTTTACTTATTTTACCTAGTTCACTTTTGGCTGGGTTTATGAGTCTACATGCAGGATTGGTTTTGAAATTTTCTTTATGGTCTTTCAGTGTGATAAAGGCTTGCGCCTTGCTGATACAACTTATTCGGTCATCTAGGTTTAATTTTTGGGAGATTGTTTTAGCTTCCTTATTGATATCGTGTTCTATTGTTTTGGGTGCCTTTTTGTATGTTTTGGTTATGTTGTTCTTGAGTAACTTAGTGTGCATAGGAGGGCTTAGTTTGTATAAATTTCTTGTTTTGTCAGCTGCGATAAATACATTTGCTGAATTGTTTATTTTAGTTATATCTTCTTTTAGTTTTTTTTGGAATGCATCTTGTTTTTTATGGAATTTTATGTTTCTAACTCGGGGCCAATCAGCATGCATACCCTAGCTAAGTTGAGTTAAGGAAAAAACAAGAGAAAAGTAAAAAACAAAAACTTCCTAGACTACCATTGTTTAATCCAATGGTCTACCATGGTTTAAATTGAAAAAAAACAAAAAACAACACACAATATCCTAGATGCCTAAATGGCATCCAAATGCCACTCTAAGTCAGCAGCATTTACTTGACGCAGACACAAAACTCTCACCCATCTCTTGTCAAATTCCAGTGAAGAGAGTTGCTTTATTTCTGCCCTGATCATAACTTTAAGATGATGCTTAAAGAAAAACCAGTTGGGAAAGGTAAAGTTTTAACCCTCATGGAATTCCTTTTGTTGCATCATCCATACCATGAAAACTGAGCAAGCAAAAGAATACATAGTGCTCAGTCTTTGTCAACAGTGGTACTACATTGCTACAAACAGAACTAGTTTCAAAGATAAAACACTCTCCATGCAGCATGTGGGCCATGAAGCCTTCAATTGGCATAGACAACAGGCCTAAGACACTTCAGTGGAAAAAGGTGTGTTCAATAGTTTCCACCCACACAGCAAACGCATTCTGGCAAAATTGCCAGTCTTGTTGAACAAACTTCTTCCTGATCCAGAGAGAACCTTGCAACACTAGCCAGGTGAGTGATACCTCAAAGTTATTGAGGCATTTCAAACCAGACACACAAGGCCATAGTGAGCAAAGTTATGACTTTGTCAGTCTGAGATTAGATGATCCTAGTCTGACAACGTTTGTTTTGCAACCAGGTAGAAATTGTAACAGTTTCACTCACCTGTCATATTCATCAGATATTACATCTTATATTATCATTTGTTGTAATCTTACAGAATTTCTTTAACAAAAAAAAAAAAAATATTTCAATACCCTTGAAGATTGCAAAAGGCACTTAGAGTAATTCATTGCTGAGAATGCTAAATATTTCTGTAATGATTGCTTGAAAGATGGCAGAAATAGCAGAACAAAATAGTAAATAAGTTGTTCAATAAATTTAATAAAAAAAAAAAAATTGTCTTTTATTTTTACTTAATAAACCAAACAAATTATGTGGGGAAAATTCATCAGGTTTCTTTTGTGATATCAACCAGATTTTCAGTCTGATATCGTGCTATCATCATCTGTGCATATCTATCTGAATATATGAGCATTTCTACGTTCAATCAGTTGTGATGAGTGCAAACTATGAAAATAATATGAATACCAACCTGTCCTTGCCCCAAAGATATTGACTGGAATTTTTTACCCTCAAATCCTTTGTCTTCTGCAAATTTTAGCAGACTCATTGTAGGGTCAGCACCTGGGGAAAGGATAAAGATAAGAGGGGAACAGCTATTGGAATCCACAAAACTCTTAGCAAGGTCAAATGGAGGAGGTTCCACAAATTTCTTTCCCAGTTTCTCTTTCACAAAATCCGTGATGGCAGGTATGATCTGTAAGTAGATTTTGGAAGGTTAAACTAAATTCCAAATGATATAGTTGGTAGAACATCAATTTGAAATCTTAAATCCATTTTTTATTGCCATCAAAACAAGTGCTTGCAATCATATTTGTTCTTGTCTTTATATATACTAGTAGTATTAATAGTAGTAATATTATTTTAAATTACTATTATTAGATGAAGCATTGTCAATTTTTATTTTTTGATTCGGTTTTCATTCATCTTAATTTTCATTGTTTTTCATCAATCTATAGCAGTCTTCAACTAAAAAAATAAATTAAAGATACAAAAGTATGTTAGATACTCTAAAAAGGAATTAAAACGACTTTCAGTTTAACATGTTTCAGGGCAAAAATAAAAGTATTTTCCTTATAAAAGGTTTACAGATGTTGTCCAGTTAAAAATCATGATTTTTATTTTATCTTTAATATGTTATAATAACATTACTGCTAATGATTTGAATAATTATAAATAGGACATTTCTCTTTTTTTAAAAACTTTTCTTTAGACATCCTTTTCATCATAATAGTCAGGAATCAAGCATGATTTACAAAGATGAACTTTGCACTCATGTACTGGTTTAATTCAGAATTTCATGAAGAGAACTCTACCAGAAAACAGTATTTTTACAAGAGAGAAAATGACGGAAATAATTTATCCAAGTTGGATAAGAGTAAAAGGGGAAATACTAAAGATAGTAACAAAGATTACAAATGAAAATCTTAATTGTATTTTGTCATTGACAATTCTTTTGTCTCTTGCATATTCAATGTTTTCATTCATTCAGATGGAATGAGATAATTTAGATAAACCTTTTTTAGTCTGATGATAAATTCAGTATATAATCAAGTATTCCTCTTTTACATCAAAAATATACATTAATACAAAATATTACTAATGGGAATCATTAATTTGATAGAGTAGAAGTCAGTTGATTGGGATACGAAGAACTGCAGCTTTGCCTGTGTATAATCATTCAAATGATGTAATCATTAGAGTGAAAGCAAGTTTGGATGGATTTGTTTAATAAATCCTAACCTCTGATATCACAGGTTACATAAACAGCTAGTATTCAAATAATTTCCAATGAATTTCTATCCTTGCTTTTAGTATTGTTCTGTTTGTCATCATCAGATCAAAATTTGGATCAAAATTTTGCTGTATTTGTTCCATAAATTCTAACCTCAACTGAATTTACTCACTTCATTTTAAGTGATTTTTTTTCAAGTTAGATTTGAAAGCACATTACACATTATTCAACATTCTCTCCTTTTACACTTTATTCATTTCCCCTTGTTTATTTTTGATTCATTTTTATTTGAAGACATTAGAATAAAAGTGATTACAGAGATCTACAGTTAAGTGAAAGTATTTACAATATAAATGATTGAATTTGAAATAAAATAAATTACTAAAGTTTTTAAATATATAATCAAAACAAAAGTAACAGTGGAAAAACCTACCTGGACACATTGATTTTATATTTTATTACTAAGTTGCATAGCACCTTTGTGGTTACTGCTTGGAGATGTTTTTCATATGCCCCTTCAGCCGTTGACAACCTTCTTTTGAAATCTCAACCCACACTTCCTCTTAAATCATTAATATTTCTGAAGTGGCACTGATTAATTAGCTCTTTTAAGCCTTGCAATATCTTTACAATTGCCTTTAAGTCAGGAGATTGGTCATTGAAACATTTGTAAATTGTTCTGAACAAAGTAATTAGGAATTAGTTTAGCTGTATACTTCTGATCATTATCTTATTGAAAAATCAAGTTCTCTTGAAGGTCTAAGAGTGGAAATGAAGAAAATAAATATTTACAAAATACTTTCATATCTTAATCCATTCATATTTCTTTCAGTTGTGTCTTCATGCCATTAAAAAAAACCCATAGTTTTTTGACATTCATGATTTACTGTGGTGATTTTTTTAATAAGTGCATTCATTTTTCTCCAAACATGACAAAGCAGCTTGTAGCCAAAAAGTTAGTTCATTTATGCATGATGCCCAACTTGTTGGCCATTGTCTTCATTGGTTCCAGCCAACAAACTTAATACAGTATTTTTGTATGACAATGAAGAGTTGAAATTATGACAAAAAGAAACTATTATAGTCTAATGTATTAGGTTTGGAGCCCAGAGCTTAATGAAATGGGTTAAATTATTGTTTTGTCCATTCAATGAACCTTCTAAAATTATTAGGCTTCTCCAAATGCTCACAAGTGGACTTCATTCAAGAATTCTGGTGGCAGTTTTTCTTCAACCAAGATATTTTCTCTGCAGGAAGAGATTTTCAACATTTTTTTGTATAGTTCATTACTTAGTTGTTGTTCTAATAACCAATATTCCAACTGCTTTTAAATTATCATGGAATTTCTTTACATGTTTTCACTTTAACTCTTTTTACAATTTTCCAAGTTGCTCATGAAGAAATTTGATTACAAACTTCAAGCAAGGGGTCTACTTCAAAGGATATGTTGAAACTAGGCATTAAGGTCAATAATTTCTTTACATGGTCATTTCATTAAATTTGGAGCATCACTTAATGTGGATATATAAATATTTCTTTAATCTGCGGTTTTCTTCTTATACAGGCTTTTGGGCTTACAGGCAGAGGGAAGGATTTTCCATTACTAAATCCCATAATCCTGTGTTGATTCTAGATTGGTGAGATTGATGCAAGGAGAGATTTACTTAGATTTTTACAGCAGAATTTGCAAAGAACATTTAGTTACTGAAACATTTTGTTGGAAAATTTGTTAAAATGATAAGTTTAAAAGGCACAAAAAAATCTTTCCAAATTTTATTTTTGGTTTTTAAGAAATGTATAGATGGAGAAAAATAAAAAAACTTTGGTAAAATTAGTTAAGAAAAGTAACCTTCACTCACTTTGTCAGGCCGAAGGCAGCGCAAAACAGTCATCCTCTGGAAAAAGTTTAAATTTTTTTGCCATTGGCCAGGTAGGTCTTCATGGTGGGGCTCTTTACTATTATAATATTTGGCCCAGACTGAAAGATTTTGCTCAAAGTCCTCCCTAAAAAAAATAAATTGAATAAAAAAAACAAATAAATATGAGTAAAATCAAGTTTGAAAAAAAATTGTATTAATGAAAGAAAAATAAATGAGCCAGAATTAAAAGAGGTCTCTAAATCAACTGCTGATGTATTAACAATTATTGCTGAAAGAGTGTATCAAGCTTTAGATAAGAATGGTGAAGCTTGGGCTGTTGCTTTGGATATTAGTTTGGCATACTCATCTTTTTCACAAGTTTAAAGGTTTGACATTTCTGGACCAAATTCTAGATCTTTCTGCATTTTACTCCAAGCAAGGCAATAAAACCACAAAGGGGTTACTGAGTTACTATGAAGGAGATAGGACAATAAAAGAACAAGGATTAACATAGAAGATAACGACTGACATTGCATTTCAATTTTTGAAGATCAAACTTGACTGAGAACCAAGGAATTCGAAGAGAGTTCCACAAGTGCAATAGAAGAAACTGTCAGCATATGACTTACATTTACACCTAGTAATTTCAACTTTAAATTGATGACACCTTGATGCCAATCTTGTACTGCATTTAAATTCATAAAGTCTAGTAGTTAAAGTTACTTCTTTTTTAGAGTCAAAAATTCTTTCTTTAAATTTTTGAATGCTGCATTCTGCCATTGAGTTCATTTAAATTTGATGTTCTTTTTTCATAACTCTGCAAAAGCTTCCATCAATACACTATACTTTGGCAAATATCTTGTAAAAATTGATTAACCCTAAAAAAAGGATTGCAATTCTTTTTAATTTGTAGGTGAAGATACCTCTGTTATTTTCTTTATCAAATTTGTATCTGGTGAAATTCTGTCCTTGGAAATCTGATATTCCAGATATGTTATTATGATGCATTTTAACACACATTTATCCTTGTTTATAGTCATCCCAGCATTTTTGAATTTGTTTAAAAGATAATCTGTTTTTAGTTTTAGCTCTTCTCTACTAGTAGCACCAATGCATATAGCTTCTTGATAAATGACTGTATTCTTAACATTATCAGTTAGTACATTTTCAATGGCACTTTGAAAGATAGCATTTGCTCTTTTTACACTACAAGGCATATGCTTCCACCTGAGTAAGCTTATTAGAGAGTTAATTGTAGTGATCTCTTTAAATTTTTAACCAATTTGTATCTAATTATAAGCAGATTTGATCTCAATTTTAGCAAAGTATTTAATTTCCAAAAAACTTGTGAACAGCAGTTTCAATGTTAGAAATAAAGATCGAATCAGAGCATATTTTGTAGTTTACTTTTATTTTGTAATCCCCACATATCCTTAAATCTCCATCTGGTTTTTGTAAAACATTAATGGGTGAGGCCTAGTTAGTACCACCAAAGGAGAACATTGTTTTCAGTTTAGTAACTACTAAAGATAGCATGTGAATGGTTAGTCTGTGAGATTCAAAGTAAGAGTCTTGACTATTTTCATTTAATTGAATGCTTGCTTTGTAGCCTTTTAACATCCTCTCATCATTACTTTCCGACTTCACATTTTTAATTAGTTTTCTTGTATACACTTCAAAGACATCTATTCCCATTGGTCTATGACTTTTTTCACATTTCACTACCATGTTGGGAATAATTTTAAAGCAGGTGTTGATCTCAAAAGTACCTTCAAAACAACCTAATGTTTTGATGAAAGAGCCATAGAACTGTCTTAATTTAAGCCAACTTTTCTTTAATCTAGATTTGCCCATTTATTTCCAGAAATTTATTGGGATTAGGATGATATAACTCCCAGTATCTACTTGCAAAGGAAAAGTTATGCTATTCAATTTAATTTTTTCTCTTACATTTTTCCCTTTATGTCTTTGTATCACAAATGCAGATGTATTTTTCCGATGGGTTTACATTTTTCTTTTATACGTGCACACAGACTGAAAATGATTTTTCTTTTCACAATTCCAGTATACTTGTCCTAAAGCTGGACATTTTTCTTGTGCTATTCATGCTTTTTATCACAGTATTTACATCACACAATGTAACTTGATATGCTGTATGCTTTGGCATTACTCTTGAATTTTTCAATTAACTTTAATTGTTGCAGAAACTCTATAGATGCATACAAGGACATTTTAGTCATTTGTAGCTGTTCTAAAATTCTGTTTTTGTACAAAGTATTAAAAAAAAGCAGCTAAATTTTAAAGTAGATGAACCCTCCCCATTTAGAAGCTTGGTACAATACAATCTTCCCTGCGATATTTGACCTTGTGTTGTACAAAGTTTAGTAAATTTTGAAATAGTTATATACAGAAGAACATATTGAACAATCTGAATTTACATTGTATTTGTTTGTATTCAAAATACATGAAAGAAATTTTGGCATTTTTTTTTACTTCTTAGATGAGCTTTTAGTATTTGCTATGATTATACAATCATTACAGTGAATTCAGGTTTTCAGGTTTATACCATTCAGTACTTTCCCAATCATTCTATCATTACATCCATAAAGAAAGTCTATAGAATGCTTTAATCCAATTGCTCACCACAACTTCAACTTTGACATCTGATCAATACCTTTTTCAATCTGGGAATTAATCAGAAATCTGCTGGACAGTGTACAACAAAAGGGAATTTCAAGATTCTCACTATCTGTGTCCCTTCTTGATTTCAATGGTCCTTGCATTGACATGATAGCCCTACCAAAAATGAAGTCATTTTGGTCGTCTTTTTCAGATATATTGTTTAAATGTGCTCAAGGTTTCATCGCTTACAAATGTCTGTGAATTCTGATTGGTGCCAAATGTTCCAGCATTTCTTATTACTGCTTTATACAGAACTCAGACATAGTACTGGTGGTTCAAGAGCAGAAAAGGCACACCAGAGTTCCTCTTAAAATTGGTCTCAATGGGAATGTAACAAATTTTCATATTTTTTGACCCTTCACTCGCCTTTTGTACTCTGACAACTCGGTTCGCCTGAATCTCATAACCAATGATCAAAAAGGAAAAAGTGTTTGCCACCATGAGTTGTTTCTTCTTTAAGACTCACCAACATTACCTACTGCCACTGTTTGTAACTGCTGCTATTTTTTACCAAATTTCAGTACTCATGACTACTAATCACACAGTTAACTGACACAAAACACATTTGAACTGGATTTTATTTACTACTGAACATAAGTTCAAACATGTCTCTACTTTTACTATTATCAACACCACATCCTAAGAGAACTTACTTAACAATCGACTTTTGCAATAGGAATATAATGAATACATTAATAATTTATAATTATTAATGAAACATTTGGCACCCTCATTAGATAGACTCACATGCTGTGTGTGTGTGTGTGTGTGTGTAAGTCAAAGAATATCAGAAGAGCTTTCACAAGTCTGCATAAATCCGTATACCATTTGCAGCAGATATGAATACTAAAAAGATTATTCAACCACATGCTGCAGACATTTTTGCCCAAAGAAAAACTATTTGAATGCAGTAATCCTTAATGCATACAAATCACCTGCCAGTAATTCAACATTTCTCACAATATGTACAAAAGAAGAGAAAATGTCAACAACATCAAAAAAAAAAGCAGGAGAAGAAAAAAAATAAGCAGATTAATATTTTTGAATAATGTTGGGAATTAGTGAGGAAAAATATTACAGCTTTATTTATTTTTTCAATTTAAAGTCTTGTGCAAACAACTTGTTTGGATAGTGAGACATTTTCTCTGGGTCGCTGACTTGCTTAGTCTTTCCTTTAAAAATCAGCTGTAAACATGGCCTTAATCATATCAACATTTTTGTAATTTCTGCGCAAAGGAAGAAAAAAAAATTCGGTAAATCCTTCCGAATCTAACATAAAAAAAGCAAATCCCTCATATCACAAGCCAAACACCTTCAAGTGATAATATCATTATTACTGTTTATAAATTTCTTTGTGTGTGGCTAAGACAGAAAATAAGTTTGAAAAGCAAATATAAAGATAACGTTTTATTAACAAAAATATTTTTGATTTTCTTGATATTGCAAGGTTTACTGACATCTTCTCAGAAGGTCTGACAAGAATCAATGTTACCATTCTAGCAAATATCCTTGGTTTCTGGTGACAATCTTCAGCCTTTTCCATAGATATATTGTACCTCAGGTAATTTTTTAGGGTCACCTATTTGTTTCTATTTTTGTTCTCTCTCACAAACAAACACACACAGAGAACTATCAACAGCAGCAGCAACAACTAAAATGGATAGTGTATATGTAACACAAAGAGAAAATAATGACAAAATTAAGATAATTAAAATTAAGATGTTGACACTACTTGATGCTACTTCAAATGCAAAGTTAAGGAGGAAATTGAAAAACTGGAAAGAGTGATAACAGTTTCTTGACTTGAGAAACCTATTTTCCTGAAAAGAGAAAAATTTTATAAATTTCAACCAACAGCAGTAGTGGCTGGTCATTCAATGAATGCTGAATGTTTCTTTATAAGGAAACAGCTGATATAACCATTACTATAGAGAACACTTGTATCTCCAAATTTTTTAATTGAGGAAGTGGCAAGTTAAAAATAATTTGTATATATTGTATGAGTTTGTTAACTTTTTCATCCAAGACAATGCATGTCTGGATCCCATGAATAAATATTGTTCAGAATCATTGAATCTAGGTTATATATATATATATATATATATATATATATATATATATATATATATATATATATATACACACACACACACACACACACACTGGAAAAGCTCTCAACCCGACTAAGAAGAATAATCTTGAATCAAGAAATGTAAATGCCATTCCACATATTCTTTATTTCAACACATCTGACAAATCCTTTCTCAAGTTTTTTTTAACCATTCAAAATATTCTGATATTTGGCCATTGATATACTGATTTTGGGAAGTAGATGTGGGACAAGAACCTTTTAGCACCCCCTCATATATACACACACACACTGGCTGTAATAGGCATTCAAATATTGCCAGATGCAATATATATATATATATATATATATATATATATATATATATATGAGGAAGTTGAGGAACACCTTAGCCAAAATATTGTAGCAAAACCAATAATGAAGATATCAGTTTGAAAAAAGACAGGAATTGATTAATTTATATAATACTCAAAATGGAGAAATTATTATTGACTTATTCTCTCTAATTAACAATTTTGGATGGCTTTTTAACAATTCCTTATCTTTCAAACCTATCAGTTATTGTTTGGCATTAATTTTTGCCATGACTCTCTTATAACTTCTAAAATAAAAAATAAAAAGCATTCTTTTTATCAGTTCCTTTCATCCTTTGTTTTTATAATAGTTGTGCTTTTATAATATATAGTCATATTAAAAGTATTTAATCGTCATGCACATCTCGTCAATAATAATGATTATGATGGTAATTGTCTACCAAATCTGAAAAGAAAGGGAGGTAAGAATGGAGAGAGAGATTATGGATTTGTGTTGTTGTCAGAGAACGAGAAGAAGAGGCCAAGTATGTTTAATTCATTTATGCAAATCAATAGAAATATTGTATCAAATCTGTTTTGCAAGCATTGACTCTATTATGCAAATGAATGCAAATTCTCAGTTTTAATCCCAATGGATAGTCTTGCTAAAAATGTTTCATTGCATAAACTAACAATGTAAAACATGAAGCATTCAAGAAATAATGCAGCCTTCATAAATGCAATAATGTTTCCCCAGTTACAAATGGACACAAGAGTTTTAGAGAAGATTGTGATTTTAGAGGATGTTTATTTAGGAGGATCAGGGGCATAGTAGATTAGCAGGATTGTATTTGGTAGAATCTTGATTTAGGAGGATTGTAATTTGGGAGTGTTTTGTTTTAGAAAGATTACAAATTAGCAGAATTGTGCTTTGCAAGAATTGTTATTTGGCTGGATTGTGATAAAGAAGAATTTGGAAATGAGCTAAAAAAAAAATTGAATTCAAATAAAATTAGCAGAATTAAAAACCAGAAAGAAAATATAGCATGATTTTTTTTTAGTCAAAATGTGAGGACTGTAAATTTATGCCTCATCTGGTCAACTGCATCTAAACAGGTTTAGTCATCATTCATGAAAGACAAACACACAGATAAAATTTAAAAAAAAAATGCTTTATCTCTGAATTCAAATAACTTAATTCAACCTGATAATATAATGTACACTGCATCTACTACAACAACATTGAAAGTGAATGTTATTACTTTTCTTTTAATATATCTTTCCTCTTTTGACTTTTCTGGTAGTTCCTATAATAGGTGAAATATAATAGGGGAAATGGTATAAAATTGATAAAGTAAATTATTTGCTCTTTACAAAAGATAGGTCTCTCAAACCAATCAAGTGGCTTTTGATTTTAAGGATTTCATTTTCATTGCAATTTCCATAACTTTTTGAAAGAGATAAAAAAAATTGTTTTTTTCCTTTGCTAAATAAAAATGATTTCAATCTTTTTGGAAGCAACTTGTTACATTATAAATACAGTTCTCCATATTTATAACATGATTTACGTTGTTGCTTTGTAGACTCGTCCTTTTCTACCTATCACCCCTAGTAACAGAACAGTCTATACCTTACGCCTATGTACAGAAAAACTTTGACCAATAAAAAACCGTATTAGGCGAATCAACAAATCTCATTGGTTAACGACACAATAATCTGAAAGTTTCACGTGGAAAACAAAATTGTGCCAAAACTTCTTTGAGCCGATTTTGGACTTTCAAAACATATAAAAGAAAACACCAATTGACCAAAACAGTCAGAGTCAAACATCCACAGAGAAATTGCCAACATACTCCATGTCACTCGAAATCACGACTTCAACGCTGACTCACTTGCAATTTAAACTCGACCAAATCTGTGGACATCAGATCGCAAATCTAAAACAACTTTGCTTATCCAAAGTGAACTATATTCACTACATTATTAAGTAAAAATCAACATTTGAACGATTCAGAAATATTACAGTCAAAGGTAGACCACTCTATAAGAACTCATTCCTAAAAACACTTAACATCAACATTTTTAATATTAATTAACACAATTCCAGAAAGGCTGTAACTGAACATACAAATACAAAAAGAGACATACCAAAACCTCAAATATCACACACACTTTGCCATAGTAACATATACCAAAATATCCTGTATATATATATTACTTTGAATTGTATATAAATGTTTTGTTGGTTTCTAAATTGAATATGTCTTGTTTTTGACTGTATTTAAAATTCGTTTATTTATTTGTTTGTGGATGCAGAAAGTCACACAACCTACACAAATTCCAAAAATTCACTCAATTACAATTAATTAATTCTGCACATCCCCAACAGCTTAAAGAAAGTTTGATTTGAGTCATGAGTATTAAGTTTGGAAGTAGATTTGCTTTACATCTTAACCGAGTTGGATTTTTTATTGCAACACTTCCATTGTTCTACATTCTGTGATGATTCAGGAGCCAGCAGTGATTAGAAAACAAAGAATGAGTTACTGATTTTGAACTTGTATCCCCTATTTTTGAAAGTCAATAACGCATTAATGATCAGGATATGAAAGACAGCCAGTAGACAAAACTGGATGGGAAGCAGTCAAGGCAATTGCAATGAACGTTAATCACATAGGTCAAACATTATACAGTGAAAATTTCAGATCAAGATTTGGCTAATAGCTATGTGTCCGGCAGCTGAATTACTGATCCACCCTCATACCTGTCATTTATAGAGTTTATTTTATTTAGAACTTGAAAAAATGTCATATAAAATAATTTTTATGTATGGATGAAATTCAACTCAATTATTCTAACAATAAATTCATTAAAAAATAATTAAAACAGATTATTTTTAGTATATAAAATGATAAAAAAATGGACATGTTAAAATAAGAAAAACTAACAAAGAAAAGGTAACAAAAAATAACATTACCATCCAATGGTAATATTGAAACATAACTAACAAAAAAGTATCTAAACCAGTTTATTGGTTTCATCAGAGCTCAATCAAGAATGAGCACGAGCTATGCACAGCCACTAAAATGAACACCAAAGACGAAATGTTATATAAACTATATAATAGTTAAAGACTAATTACATTCAAGCCTAACAACCAATACTCCTGTTTACCAAAAAATGGCTGATAAAACTTAACGTAAATTAATTCCAACATCTTCAAATGGAATTCAGAATTAGCCTTCCTCAATAGTGCATATATGTCTAGGTTGTGGTTATTTTAACTATGATTATGTAGGTAGAATGGGTCAAATATTAGAAGCAATGATCAAGCAGCATGTACCAGTCAATATTTGAAACAGTAATGTGAACAACTTACATATGTGCGTAAATATAACTGTTTCGGCAATAACTGAACATTTGTTGTGGTGCCCCTTTCAAGTCAGACATTGTTGTGTCACACACAAAGAGAAACCACCCATTATCCATTTTGTTATTTTGAAGAAAATTTTAATGAGACTAACAGGAACATCAGAATGGAGAATTGTTGAGAGACAAATATAAAATGGCAGATCAAAAAATTCCAAGCAAATGACAATTTAAATATTTGTTTAAAATTTCTTAAGAATCATCTTGAACAAAAGCAATAATTAAATGGAAGAAATTATTCAAGACAACATATTTTTACTAATTTTTTTTTTTTTGCAACATTGTTGTTCAACTCTGGATGACAATTATTCTTACCTGAACCCTTTGAAGGTTTTCATCTCTGTCAAACGACATATTTCATCCCAGGATTTATCAGAAAGCCAACTGTTATCAGGATTAGCAAGTTTGTTCTCCAGACCAACACCACCCGTCAAAAAGTAGAGCAGTTCTGCATGATCAAGTTCTCCTTTCGCTCTTGACAGCAATAAAAAAAAAATGTGAAATTGTATTAACAAATAAAAAGAGGGGAAAAATGTAAAAGGAAACAAAATATTTTAGTATTTACACATGGACTATTGTCATCATCTTTTGTTGTTGTTGTTATTACAATGTTTTGGCTGTTATGGCATCTGGCTTTTATCAGGTGTATATCAATCTGGGTAAGCTACAGGCAATTCTGAACTGAACCCTTTACCTCTACAGGGGTAGGCTGTTCTTGTTCCACTGCCCATGTTTATTGTCCTGTGGTGATCAGAAAAACTATTAAAATTGGCAACATTCTTAAACAGATGTAGTTCCACCAGGTTTAACAATCAAGATATAGCCTAGTGTATTAAAACATTGGCTTGTGAATATGGTGACATAGTAGTTATGAGTTCAATCCCTGGTATGGGCAGCATGTACTTGGACTCTGTGAAAACAGGACAAGCAATAACTGAGCAGTACTAAAAATAAGAACTGGACAAGATATCCCTAGACCTGGGCAGTGGAACAAGAACAGTCCACACCCATAAATTAAATAAAGGGTTCAGTTCAGAATTCCCTGTAGGTTACTCAGATAGATATACACTTGATGAAGTATAGAAGTCACAATGACCAAAATTCTGTGATAACAAACATAAGAACAACAGTTCATGTGTAAGTAATAACTCCTCATCCCAGAAATTCAGACAGAAAAGAAATTTTAGTTTCTGCAAAATGGAATGGAAATGTTGGCCAAGAGAAGAAAGTTAAAGATTACATTAATCACCTTAAGGTTTATGAATTGATGGAGATAAAGAAGAGGGTTCAATATTATTTCAAACTATTATTGGCTTTGGACAACTGGATTTGCTGATAACAGCCTGCTGGTATTTGATAAGTGATTGCATTTCAGTTGGATTTAGAAATTTAGAAAAAGACAATAATAAAAATAGAAAGAGCTAATATAATGGAGCAAGTGCATGTCCACATTCAGCTCTGAAATGAAAAATGCTGTTTATATAAGAGAATAATTTGAGAGATGGAAATAGAATTTGTATTTCTTAATATCTGTCAAAATAAATGCTGAAATCCATTTACAATAATAACAACTAAAGGAAGGCATATGATAGCATTCCACAATTCGGGATTGAGAAAAGGCTCAAGACTTTCAGAGTTTATGCAACAGTTATTATATTCTTCATAGAGAAGACGAAAACCTGAATGACCATCTTGAATCTCCTTCATGGAAATAGGTTGCCAACATCAGAAACAAGAACCTCCAGCAGATTCCATTATGACCAAAATTCATCTGCCTGACACTGGTGTTGCTTGGTAATCTACTAAACAAGAGAAGCTATAGGTACAAATCATAAAATGGCAAAGTGAACCACTTGTTCAACATTGATAATGTCAAGACATTTGCCAAAGACGATAAACAGCAGAAAGATCTACTTATTATTATCAAGACTTTCATCAATAATATGAAGATGGAATTTGGAAGTGAAAAGTATATAAAAGCCACTTTCAAGAGAGGGAATCTTTCTACACAGGATATATGTGTCCACTCTGACAGAGAGAGAGAGATGAAAGCCAATAAATATAAAGCCATTATCAAGGACAGAAAAGAGGTGCATTGTCAACATAGCAATACCATTTGAAGGAAACATTACCAAAAATGTTACAGAGAAGTTGAAGAGTTGCAGGAATGTTAAGAAAACTTGTTGTCTCTTGATCTCCAGTGGAAGCCAACAATTACTACTAGTGTCATTACACTCAATCAGTAAATTATTATGATCTGATATACACACAAACTAGAGGAACTCCGAGGAGATAAAGAGAATATGATATTCTAGATCAAGATTGACCATCCAACTAAAAGTAAACCCCATAGTTGTAAAAAAGGGAAAAATGGACATGCACGCACGCACACACACATATATATATATATATATATATATATATATATATATATATTGTATGTATAATGAAAAACTTGTTCTGACAAATTCAATCTCAAGATTTGGCTATCAAGTGTACTTCTATGTTAAATAACATAAAAAAACAGTAAATCAGATTCATGCATAAGAACAAACACTGTACATTTAAATAAGTCTATATTGTTGAAAGTCCTTTTGTAGAGCTTAAATTTATCCATTATAGCAAAACTTTCTTAGAGTGAATTTTCTTATTTTTAATAAAACTTGATGTTAAAAGGTACTTTCATTAATTCCTGCTCTTTTAATTTCAGTTTTGGTTTACCCTGACTGACACCCTCTAATATATTTCCTCAGTATAAATGGCCTACAATTTACATAGTAATAAATTCTGATGTAAAATTTGAGAAGAAAACCATACTGAATATCCAGAGCTGTTTTAAGAAGAAAACAAAATCAAGGGCAAAAAAAAGGTATTAGGCATATGGATCTTTTAGACTTATAGAGAAGTTTCCAACATTTTTTAACTAAATTCTCTTGTTGTTTTGGAATTTCTTTTGCTTTTTATGACCATTTTATTGAAACTATATGATTCAGATAATGATAGCTTCCATTAAATAGGATCAACAGGCAATTTCTATTCAAATATTCTAAAACATTCTACAACTAAATTAATTTCTATATAATGTCTTAATAATGTATTTTTATTTAAAGTCTGGGTATTTTTTTCTGCCATCAGATTCATTTTCAATGTAAAATTTCCATAAATACACTGATGTTTTTTTCTATACATCCTCAAATTTAAACTGTGAAAATATGAAAAATAAATATTTTTTAATTGGCCATTACAGAAAGAGATAGAAAAAGGAAATGGAATACTTACAGTAAGATTTTGGAACAGAGAATAAATGAGAATAACAGTTTGTCTTTTTCAAATAAAGATCGGCAGACGTTGCAGTATAAGTTATAGGTGAAATGTTCTGAAAGGTATCGCAGACGCCGTTCCAGAATCTTAGACTTGTTGCTGTAGGAGAAGAAAAAAAAATTATCATCATCCTTTAGTGAACAATCAAAGAGCAAGGCTAATTTATAATACAAAAAAAAACAAAAAAAAAAACAAATTAATTCTTATTTTATTTCCTTCAAGGTCCTCTGAATGAAGGCTAGAAAAATGATTTTACAAAAGAAAAAAAAATGCATTTAAAAGAAACCAAACAAGTCCAAATATTGTAAATAGTGTACATAATACCTTATCTCAAAAATATAGAAAGATGTCTTCAAATCAGATGAAGTTTGTCTTCTCATTATAAACCATGATGGGAATCAAAACTGGAGAATGAATGGCATAAAAGCAAATTGATAATTCCTAGTGTTTTATTCAAATCAATTTGAGCAAAAGATTTATTGAGGTTTATTTGCTTGAGCAAGAAGGCATAGAAAGAGGATCATGAAGGGCATAAAAAAAAAGCCCAACGACAATAGAAGATTGACACAGTCCTGAAAGATGAGCAATCTTTTCAAAGATTCAAGTGGCAAAAACTGGAAGTCTGTGGAAGCTACAAGAAATCATGAAACAGGATTGGATATATCTTATGAAGGCCAGTAGATAATACAATGAAACAAACCTTAAAAGTTCAGAGAATGTTTTATATAAAATGGTGAAGCGATTTCAGGAGATGACTAAAATGTCTGGTGAGTTGTAGGAAACACCAGGTAACTTCACAAATGGATATATTGAGAAATCTATTCAAATTTCCTAAACTTTCGGGTAGAAGTACTTTATATATCATTTATTTTAAAAGTTTAAAAATAAAAAAATATTAAGCAATACTAATATTTTCATTTGCATTGTTTTTATTATGAGTAAAACATTTTGGCTGACATATTCTTCATCCTTTCTAAATACTCAATCAAAATAAAATTGGATCAACTCAGAGAATAACAACTCAATAAAACTAACCTTGTAACTTCAGACAATATTTATATTTACATAAATCTGATGCACTACTAAATGTCTTAATTTAGCTTCATTTGCTACTGCAAAACAGATGCAAGTTTAAGTCTTGCCCAGAGCTTATTCTTTGTTTCTGATCTGTGCTCTAAACTAATGGCCGTAGACTGACAGGGTCTGAGGAATTTTGATGAAAAGCAACTAAAATTAAGATAAAAGTAGTACTGGACAGGAATTAATAATGGTTGGCAATACTTCATATAATAATAAAAACTCAAGATAATATTACTGTTACTAATACTTATTTGATTTGCCAAGTCCTTTCAAGACATAAACGATCATGGCTCTCCACAACATCCAGTCCCTTGTAGCATGTTTGACTCTTTACCTTCATTCTTTTTCCTTGTTCTCTCATTCATTCACACAAATTCCTTAGGTAGGTTATTTACTGTATCCTCTGCATCTCCTACCTTCAAGTATGTCCTGTGAGTGTTAAATTCTTCAGGCATCCTTTCTTCAATATGTATTCAGAAATCTCAACTCTCTCTTCCTGATTTTAAGTGTTTCTTTGTTCCCATTTTCTTTAAAACTTCAGTGCAAAGTATATTCTCAGTATTTTTCTGCAGAACCACATCTCCTGTGTCTCTTTGAGATTCTTCTTCATTTATAAGGAAATTGTTCAGCATTCCCTGCCACATGGGAGGATTGATATTACATAGCAGTTTTCCTCTTTAGCTTGTCATCAAAATAATATCTTATGCTGTTGAGATTATGTCCACCAATAATAAATCCTGGTAGGACTTCTAGTTCTCTTCGGATTGCCTTGCTGTGTAAGTTAAATAAATCGAGTGAGAAATGTCCTCCATGTTTTATTCTCTTTTCTATTTTTGTGCATTTGTTCAACTCATTTTCTATCTACATGCATACAGTTTGTTTTCCAGTAAATGTTACAGATTATTCTCATATCTTTCTGAAATAAATCAAGTTTTCCATGTAGTTCAAACAGTTTTTGTGTTGTACCTTATCAAATGCCTTTACATAAACTATGAAACTTAACTAAAATTAAGGTGAAATAAATACAATAAAAAAATTAATGATGATTGACAATGCCTCATCTAATGAAAAAGAATATTACTTAGTCTAATATGACTGGTGTGTATAAAAATATCAACTGATAAAAAAAAGGTTCCAATGCACTGAAAAAGAAATGTCCTAAAATTTTTATCATTTTTTAAAGAATTATATTTATTCTTTTTGTTGCAAACCTAATTTCTGTCATTTATTCCAATCAGATGTATGAACCATTTGGAACCATTTGGAAAGAGTTCAGTGGATTCTTTTTTTATGATATTTTTATACCTTTTGCACCAAAAAGGTATAAAAATATCAAACAAAAGTGCTCCATCTTCCTTCTTTCACTCTCTATGGAATATAAAATGAAGTTTTGTGGTAGCAATAAAAGTAGATAAAAGTTAATGTACAATTAATGGAAAAGGTACTGGATAAGTCAAAAATAAAAGTTTCTTGGTGAACACAGCTCCACAGTTCAAAGATAGCAGAAAATAAGGAAACAAAAGAGTAAATATGTTGTTTAATCAAATTGAAAACTTTAAAAAATATATTTTACTTAATAAACTACTGAAACTTTCTACATTACCTAACGTCAGAATTATTTTGACAAAGATACACTGCAAACAGATTCATGTTATTTTTATTCTCATTTGTCAAAGCCTTTTATCCAAACAAGGTGATTGATGACAACCAAAAAGGACAGCATATTTAAGTCATTTTGCAATTGTATTGTACTTGAATAATTTTGAAAACTTTGTGTTGTTCTACATTTTCTTGTTTATGAAAGATTGCTGAAGAAATCTCAGCTTGAACCACTCACGAAAATCTGATCAAAAAGAATTTTTTTTTAAAATTTCTTCTTGGTTGAGTCAGGAACATTTTAGCATACCTTCATATATTCAATACTTCCTAAATATGGTACTAAACTAAAAAGAAAAACAGTTGATCCTCTGTTGTGTCCCCATGCTATAAATGAAAAAACTATAAGAGGAAACTAATATATATATATATATATATATATATATATATATATATATATATATATATATATATATATATCAGGTCATCCCATAAGTTCTGTCCGAATTTTACCTTTTTTTTTAAAAAATGAACGAAATTTAAAGAGTATTTTATAATGTCTAATGGAGCTGAACATTATTTTTATGTTTAGATGCTTTTAAACTGATCAAATTTTTTTTCAGAGAACAATAAAATTAAATTTTGTTTGATTAAAACCCTCTTAACATGGAAGTACTCAAGAATCGTTTGAGGCACATAATACTTTATGAGTTCAAGAAAGGAAACTCAGCAGCCGAAGCAGCTAGAAACATTCACTCAGTTTATGGAGAGGAATGTGTGAATGAAAGAACTTGCAGAAGATGGTTTGCAAAATTCAGAGGTGGAGATTTCACCCTTGAAGATGAAGATTGAACCGGACGTCCACTTGAGTTAGATGAAAAGCTACTTGAAGCAGCCCTTGAAGAAAATCCTGCTTTATCAGTTGAGGAATTGGCAGTGGTTCTCAGTTCAAACCATACAACTGTTCATCGTCAACTTGGAAAAGTTCCTAAACTTGGAAAATGGGTGCCTCATGAATTGTCTGAAAACAACCTCAAATCCTGAGTTGACATCTGCTCTTCTCTCCATTCTCGCCAACTTGTTTCACCTTTTTTGGATAGACTTGTGACTGGTGATGAAAAATGGATCTTTTATCGAAATATTAAGCATCGTAGACAGTGGCTTGATAAAGGGGAAGGACCCCAGCCATAGCAGAGAAGGGAACTTCATGGGCAAAAGGTTCTTCTTTCAATCTAGTGGGATCGCCAAGGAATAATCCACATCAAATTCTTACCACCTAATGCAACAATTAATGCTCAAATATACTGTCAGCAATTAGAGCATTTGAACCAAGCTTTGAGGAAAAAAAGACCTACTCTAGTGAATCGAAAAGAGGTGATGTTTCATCGGGACAATGCACGACCCCACACAGCAAGAATCATGTCACAAAAGATCAAAGAACTTGGTTGGGAGAAAATTCCTCATCCAGCTTATTTTCCTGATCTTGATCATTTAGACTACCATTTGTTTCATAGCTTACAGAATCATTTGGAAGAAACTGCTTTTGTAACACAGGAAGAGGTTAAAACTGACATTTGTGAGTTCTTCGAATCAAAGCCAAAAGAATTTTACAGTAATGGAATTAGTAAACTTGTTAATAGATGGAAGGAAGTCATAGATAATCAGGAAAAATACATTGTTGATTGAATCTGTAATTAAATGTAACATTTGGTTACTTGTTTTCTTTATTCAAAATTCGGACAGAACTTATGGGATGACCTGACATATATATAAAAATGAACATTGAAGTCAACATCCAGAGGCGACAGTGTTTCATGCTAAACACAATTGTCAGGCCATGATGATTGTGTTTAGCATAAAACACTGTTGCCTCTGGGTGTTGACTTCAATGTCCAATTTTATATATTTATAAACAAATGTTAAATTTTAAAAGTTTATTTATCTACAGAGTCAATTGCAATTTAATATTTCTTTTAAACCAATATTAAAATGTTTTGACTATATCATTATATAGTAGATTCTTCTGGGGATGTAGAAAAAAAGCAGCACAATCATATAACGACCCAACATCAAGATTTTTTTTATAAAATATAGGGACAAATATATTACATAACTTAAAAAAAGAAAATACAATGTGGCAACACATGAAGATATAATATTTAAAAAACAAACTGGCATGATGTGTAAAGACACAATATTTGAAAAAAAAAAAAAAAAAAAAAAAAAAAAATTATATATTGTCATAATAATATTAACCAAAAACTTTTTGATAATAATAACTTGTGGAAATTGAAAGTACTCAGACATTGGTCAAGTTATGGTTTACCTTTTCATTGGAGACCAGGAAAGTAGGCAAAAATAAAAAAAGAAAAAAAAAAGAAAGAAAAAATACAGAAAATGATTAACAAAAAACTTTTGTTGATCTTGTATATATAAAATTTTATATATGGGAATGATTATACCTGAGTATTTCTGCATGAAACCTTGTTTAACAAAGTGCCTATCAATGTCCATTTGCTTACCTGTCATGGATGGATGCAATGTAGAGGTTCACAAACCATGTGAGCGAATATTGGTACATAGGATCAATATTAGGAAGGTCAGCAATTGAGAAAAATAAAATGGATGAATGTTTGGCAATTGGCCGATAACCAGCTCTAGATGTCTCAATTTTCTTTTCTGTTTCTTCAGCAATCTGAAATTTGGAAATAGAGTTGGAGGAGTTCAACATGTAACCTGTGATATCACAGGTAGGATTTATTAATCAAAATTTTTATCTACTCTAAGGATTACATAGCAAATAATAAAAGCATAGAAATTAATGGGAATTTTTTTCAAAATAGAATTATTTTTCTGTCATAAATGGATAGGACATTCTTCATATTGAATTGTATAAAATCATATTCTTGATACTATTGTATGTTTTGAAATCAAATAATAAAACAACTTTTGTGCTTTTCCATTGTGTTATTCCCATTTCTATTCTTAGTTTTCACTTTCTTTTATCCAGCATTTTTTTGAATATTTCTTATTCCGTTCTTAACTGGATTTATTAATCTACATAGATGTTAGCTTTTAAAATTATCTGTAGTCTTTAATTGTGATAATGCTTGTAAATATACTTATTCTGCAATCTAAATTCAATTTAGCAGCTATTTCTTTAGCTTCTTAATTAATTCCATTTTCTATGTTGTCTTGCATTTTTTACAGGATTTTGTCATATTTAAAAAGGAAAAAGAATATACAATTTCTATCCATTAACTACAGAAAAAATATTTAATAATGCATTGAATATATATATATATATATATATATATATATGAATATGAACCAAAAATTAACAAAAAAATTAAATTATAATAAAAAAACTATTATTTTACAAAAATTAACAATGGAAAAATCATGAAAAATATGTTTGTTATATTTCTATAAGGAGTTA